>QPGU01000094.1:0-29902 GCA_004135705.1 Alloteropsis semialata | reverse complement strand
AGCAAGAGAGAGTTAGAGATAACCAATCTAGATCACCTAAATCTTCATATGTTGTAGCTCCGAGCCAAATATAGTGAAGTAAGATAGATGTGAATCTCAATAAAAAGCATTTTTAAATCATGACCTCCGGTCAAACTCCCGAAAGCCCCACCGTACACAGGATCACACCCTGTCACGATGCTCCCTATCGGTGTGGGTAACTTAAGGGCACGTTCACGAGTGAACATGTCAAACCACTTGGTAGATCCGGCATGAACCCCTAGCCACCATGGCTACAAGAACACCCCAAGCAATCTATCTCGAGAATAGATTGGAAAAGAAGTAAAACCAAGATAGAACAAAATCATAGAAAGAGGCACTTTGATCGCTAAAGATTCGGAAACACAAATAACTTCACCATGAATGATAGTACATCACAAGATCACCACGGGGATCCTACCTTGATCTTGATGATCCTAGCTCCAGAACTCCGACGTGGTCTTCCTCGCAGGGTTCCCACATCGGCTAGGGTAGAACCCTAAACAACTAGCACGACCCTCAGCTCTCTGAAAGGTGTCCCTCTAGCTCCTCTGCTCCTCGGTGTCGAATGATGAATGAATGATCCATGGCAGGGGGACACAAGGGGCTATTTGTACCCAGAGGAAACCCTAGGTCAAAGGGAGGGCGAGGTGTCGGATGTTTGGACCCGGCAGTCCACACAGGGTAGCCTATGTGGTTGATTTGTTGAGGGACAGATCGAGGATCAGAAGTCGATGGTAACACAAGACGCAAGGATTGAACAGGTTCGGGCCGTCGAGATGACGTAATACCCTACGTCCTGTGTTGGGGGTGATTGTATTGCTGTGTATGAAGTTCCTGAAGGATCTCCGTAGTTGGGTTCTGTCCTAGGTTTCGTAGATGTTGTGTTCTGGAGGGGGTCTCAAGGCGCCTTATATAGTCCGGCTGCCTTGAGTTACAAGTCGGCTAGAGATCATAACCTACCCAAAATACAAGGATGCGATCCTATAATGATTACAGATATCTTTCCCTATAATTCTGGCTAGTTTATCTTGATCTCCGAGCTTCTTGCGGGATACGCCGCCTGCTTCCTTGCCGCGCGCGCCGTCACGCCCATCCGGCTCGTCCGACTGGTGGGCCTCCCGACTGGTGGGCCACCCAGTCTGACAAACCGATCCAGTTGCACTCGGATTGGGCCGCCCCTTGCTGGTTGGGCCAATCCGCCTTCTGGGTACCCCTGGGGGTCTACCCCCGACAAGCCCCCGAGTAGTACGTGGTTGAGAGACAAGTCGGCGAGGTCGTGCTGTCTGATGAGCGTCGAGCCTGCTACAGTTGGAAGCGAAACCGCGTGATACTGGAGAGAAGAGAGCCGTCTGCAACGGATGTGCCGCGAGGTGCGTCCGTTGGCCGTAGCCCCCGAGCCTTGAAGCGATTCCGAAGGAATCGGTCCAAGGGTTAGTAGCCTTCTTCTGAGGTCACCGAATGATCAACGGATGCGCCGCGAGGTGCGTCCGTTGGCCGTAGCCCCCGAGCCTTGAAGCGATTCCGAAGGAATCGGTCCAAGGGTTAGTCAAGGAGCATCTGGCTAAACCATCCGGCGTTAATTTCGGCGTCCAGCCCCCGAGTGTGAGGGCCGGCGGAATCCTGAGAGACACGCCGAGTGGTCGTCCCGGCGCCAGCCCCCGAGCGTGAGGGCTGAGCACGCCGAGTAGTCGTCCCGGCGCCAGCCCCCGAGCGTGAGGGCTGAGCACGCCGAGTAGTCGTCCCGGCGCCAGCCCCCGAGCGTGAGGGCCGAGCACGCCGAGTGGTCGTCCCGGCGCCAGCCCCCGAGCGTGAGGGCCGAGTCGAGCCGTCCGAGGCACGCCGAGTAGTCGTCCCGGCGCCCAGCCCCCGAGCGCGAGGGCCGAGTCGAGGGTCCGTCAAGTCTTCGTCTTCCTCGTCATGTGGTAGCGCCAGCCCAGTACTCAAAAGCACTCAGCTAGCGATCCTTGTGGAGTGTAGCGCCAGCCCGAGTGCTGCAAAGCACTCGGCTAGCGACCGTCGTGGTGTGTAGTACCAGCCCGAGTACTGACTGACTCGAGTACTCAGCTGGCGGCGATGCCGGAGTGGTCCAGCCCCCGAGCATAACAGGCAAGCTCGGGATCCAAACCTGTGCCCTGCAATGAAGATATGAAGGATAGGTAGTATATGGTGTAGCAAATACTAATTCTGGAGAAAAACATTCGGCGTTGTATGTAATAGAATTTCTACTTCCAACTCTTTAAGTCTATTAATTTCCTCGGGTAGTTATCCTGTTACGTTTATGCACCTGATCCCCGATAGCCATAGTCCATAGCGCAGGGAGCTAGGCCGCATGCACGCGTAGTAACGTAGGCGTACGGAAGAATCGAGGCTTCACGGATTAAGGCGTGTGCTTCCCAAGTACTTTAGCGACTTGTACAAGAGTGGAAAAAGAAATAAACGATGGAGAAAAAATGCAATATGCGTCCGTTGGCCGTCCCGACTGTGTAGCGCTCGGGCTGTATAAGCAGTCGGGAACAAACCAAAGGTAGTCGGCGATGATTATGGAGAAATACGGCGAAGTATGGAGATATGCGGTGACCGAGAAAATATTGTGAAAGTATTTAAATATGACTTAGCTTGATTTATAATCGAGTCGTAGGATCCATGTGTCGTCGTCGAGTGTTGGTACCAAGTCTCAGGCATCGTTGCCGTCGTGGCCGAGTGGACGAGGTTGTCGAGGAGGTCGGCGAGACGGCGAGCGACATGTTGGAGTCGACGTTTGAAGTCGGGGAATTGGTGCTCGTCATGGTCGGAGCGGTCACCGAGTGCCATGGAGTAGCAGCAGTATGGGCAGCGCCGCGGCGGATCGGTTCGTGCATACTCGTGCAGCCCCGCGCCTTACTGTGTAGATGAAGAGGAACGCCGCGTGCTTTATGCCCAAGCCGCCCATGCGTGTGTGGATTGACCACCTCGAGTACTCGGGCTGTCTACTTGGCCGGGTTGCTCCATCTGCAGAGACAAACAACTACAATCCGTGCGTGCATGGATTCTACCACACGTTAGCCAGCCATGGAAGAAACAACATATACTAGTGATTTAACTCAAGAGGAAAATTAGATTTAAGAAATTGATGATGGAGAAACAAGGAGCCGTCCATGGATGGGCATTTGGGAAGCTTCATGATGCAACTCGTCGCCGGCACCGAACCCTGCGAGAGAAAGAATTCTGCTTTGCTTCGATCGGCTCCGGAACTGCTCCACCGCAGGTACATGGACACGTACTCCTCGAGTACTTGGTCATTAATGAGGGCATGCTCATACACGTAAACAAGATAGGAAATAGATTTGGAAAATTATTAGATACTACATGCAGATGCATGTACACGAATTAAAGAGGAGATAAGAAATAAATTAATGAGGACAGAAAGTGGAGCGCGTAAACCTGATTCGGCGATCACGGCGCCGCAGCTTTTTTCAGATCGAACCGGGGAGGCTGAGTCGACGTGGAGACGGATTGGAGGTCGCCGAGTGCTTTCCTTCTGACGCAACATAGTGCAGCTTTTGGAGATCGATACGGAGAACAGACTGCACACGAACTCGCCACCGAAAGGAGCAGCCCTGACCCTGCTTGTGGTGGCCGCGGCTCAAGGAGTCACGGCGCGTGACGCCGAGCGGGCGAGCGGCGCGTGGTCAGAGGAAGACCCGTGATGTGAAGAGGTCGGCGGACGACGATTCGACGAAGATGAGTTGGCGTGCATGAGAAATAAATCTTGGTTAGCTTTTTCGAGCGATGGAATAGATCGGAACAAAAAAAGGAAAACTAAAACCCTTTTCTCATCCAAATAGCTGGATTTCTGTTGCATGCGCATTGCGAGTGGGCTCCAAGCTGGCATGCACATGCATCTGTGCTTTTGCCGATCCGTCGCCTGGCTGCCTGCACGTGTGGATTGCCATCAACGCTCGTGCCGTCGTCTGCCTGTTGCTGATGGCATCTTAAATCCTCGTCGCTCGTGGTCATGCGCCGTCCTTGTCGTGGCTGCTAATCAGTAAGGAGAAAGTAATACGAAACAAAACAATCTCTGTTAGCCAGTATCGACCAAATAGAAGTTCCCTGATTTTTGACAATTAGATTAGATCCAATTGGAGCGGAAGGGCCGGTGAGTCATGGACTCGACGACTTAGTTGGAGAACTCGCGCAAGCTGCCGAGTTGAAGATCGATCTTCACGGACGCCATGACCACGTCCGGCGAAGGTGATGATGCTGTTGATGATCTGCCATCGAGCTTGCGGATTGATCTCGTCGATCAACCCCTACCTGGCGCGCCAACTGTCGGATGTTTGGACCCGGCAGTCCACACAGGGTAGCCTACGTGGTTGATTTGTTGAGGGACAGATCGAGGATCAGAAGTCGATGGTAACACAAGACGCAAGGATTGAACAGGTTCGGGCCGTCGAGATGACGTAATACCCTACGTCCTGTGTTGGGGGTGATTGTATTGCTGTGTATGAAGTTCCTAAAGGATCTCCGTAGTTGGGTTCTGTCCTAGGTTTCGTAGATGTTGTGTTCTGGAGGGGGGTCTCAAGGCGCCTTATATAGTCCGGCTGCCTTGAGTTACAAGTCGGCTAGAGATCATAACCTACCCGAAATACAAGGATGCGATCCTATAACGATTACAGATATCTTTCCCTATAATTTCGGCTAGTTTATCTTGATCTCCGAGCTTCTTGCGGGATACGCCGCCTGCTTCCTTGCCGCGCGCGCCGTCACGCCCATCCGGCTCGTCCGACTGGTGGGCCTCCCGACTGGTGGGCCACCCAGTCTGACAAACCGATCCAGTTGCACTCGGATTGGGCCGCCCCTTGCTAGTTGGGCCAATCCGCCTTCTGGGTACCCCTGGGGGTCTACCCCCGACACGAGGCGACACCAGGGGGCCTAGGCCGGCCGGCCTGGCTTCTTTCCTGGCCACCTCATCCTCTTCTTTCTCCCCAAGTCTTCTGGAAGTTTCAGTAGTTGTTCTATCTATGCATGTGGGCCTTTGGACATCGTTTGCTTCAGGATATCTTCGGGATAAGAATGGGAAGTATAACCTTCCAAATTCTCTAATTGATTTGGCTTGACCCCAAAGTTTCATGACCTTATCTTGAAACACTTGCCTTTCAAATATTCTTGAAGGTCGGTTCACCAAAGATGAGCACGAACGGGGGCCTAGGCCAGCCGGCCTACCCTCTTCTTCGGGCTTCTGGCCTTCATCTTTCATCGTGTTGTCCATGGTCACAAGCCTTGTCCATATGTGCTCCAAAAATTTAGCCCAAAAACCTGCGTAATCAGAATTCCTCCAAAAACACATGCATATGCAAAAACGTCCCAGTTATAGAGTATGATCAATAGTTTAGATATCAAATTCAAGCCATTATTAAAGATAAACAAGGGTAAAAAGGTGTCGCTAAGGTGTGTCAACAATCCCCCCATGCTTAAACCTTGCTCGTCCACGAGTAAGTCAAAGATAAACAAGGGTAAAAAGGTGTTGCTAAGAAGTGTCAACAATCCCCCCATGCTTAAACCTTGCTCATCCACGAGTAAGTCTTCAATAAGAATTCGAGTAAGTCTTCAATAAAAATCAGCGTTGCCTTTCGGTGTCCATCCCCTGCATTTGATCATACACGAGAAAACATGATGCCCTCAAAATATTTTGCAATTAATTCTTCAAGTTATAACCAGCTCTTTCTAATATGGAGGGCAGATATGAATTAAGTGTTCCCTACAAAGAATTTAAACACGTGCTTGTTGGCGATTCTTAATGACAACTTATTACTGCCAACAAAGATATAAAATATGATAAAACAAATAGACATAGGGTTAATTACTAATGAACTCCATGAGTTTTGGAGCATATGTGCTTACAGGAATAAAGTGACAAAAGAAGAGCTAAAGTGGGCCCAGGGCCAGGTCCCCGACCTACCTTGGTCGGCCGACCTGGGTCTAAGCCCAGTGAGGTCCATTTTCAGCCCAACAACAAAAAGCACACTCAGGAGTGATCAGGCACGTTGAAATCAAGACGGTGGAAATGAAGAGTTGGGATTGGGCCACATGGCAAGCACATGGATTCATGGGCCCACATTCCTAACTTAACCGACACATCGTCACCATTACCCACCGGAAACCGACTAAAGGACCCACTAGCAAGAGACACTGACGAAGTGGGGCCGAGGGGCCACAGCCCTGGGTCGGCCGACCTGCCCAGGTCGGCCGACCTGGCCACGCGCCCGAATCGGCACCGCCTTCACCAGAAACTGTCAACCGTCTCCAGCAGTTCATCTGTGCCGTGGATCATCAAAGACGGTGGATCTGATGGTCGTCCGATCCCCCTTAGTCGGCCGACGTGGGCCCACCTCTGGACCGCCTCAACCGCTGCGAACTGACTCTTAACCACCTCTCCAAGCTATAAGTAGCTGAACTCGGGGCAGGGCTAATCATCATCGAGTAGAAGTGAAGATCCAAGGCGAAGCCCTCCTCATATCCAGAGTAGAAATAGGAAGAGAGTGAGGGAGAGTCTGGAGGAGTCCCGGCCTGTCGGCGACCCTCCGCCTGTACCTCGACGGATGCGAGCTACTCAGTAAGTATCCGGGATTCAACTAGTAATTAAGTCTGAGTTATAGATAAGTCTCTATTGTGCTTGTGGAATCGTATTCTAATCTTTGATCAAGGTTAGGATAGCTGATATTATCTTAGGCGTGGTGCTTAGGTGTATATCTGCCTCGTTTGCCTCGTAGCCCCACGGATTAGTAGAGGTAGGCGGCAGGTGGTGACAGCCCTGTCCGTCCTTTGTAATCCTCCACGTACGGGTACGGCGTAGAGCTGTTGGCCGGCAATTTCCTAGAGGCCTAGGATACCCCGGTGCCTAAAGCAAGCATAGGAGAATTCTTTTAACTATCATCAGAGCCTTAGTGCTAAGTTATCCTCTCTACCCAGCCTTTATATACACTCGATCGATCTGGCTCAGCTTTAGTGATTAGATATACTCTTACGTTCCCTGTGGATTCGATACCTGTTTAGTCACGGGTGAAAGCTACTACGACAGCCGTGCGCTTGCGGATTTTCTGTTTGCCACCGCTGGTGTCAACAAGCTTTCTGGCGCCGTTGCCGGGGAACGGTAGCAGTTATCTAAGATCTAAGGTTGCCCATATATCTTTTATTTTAGATTTATTTTCTATTTCCTTTTTATCAACCATGAATTTCACCCAAATTCATGAGTTCTCTGCTCCAAAGGGCGAATTATTGGAGCCGCACCCCTCGTCAAATCCTATTTTAACCGATAGCTATGAACTTCGCCCTGCCTTCATAGCTATGGTCCAGGACATATCCTTCTCTGGAGGTGATGGTGAAAACCCATACCGTCACTTGCACGAATTCGATTTGCTTTGCTCGTGTCTGGTCATATCAGGCATGACGCAGGCAACGATTAGGTGGAAGCTCTTCCCGTTCTCCCTCAAAGGGAAAGCGAGGAAGTGGTACGATCACACCGTTGCGCTAATGAACGGTAAATGGGAAAAGTTACGGGACAAGTTTTGTCTTGAATACTTTCCTGTTCACCGGATCTGTGCACTTCGGAAGGAGATCATCAACTTCCAGCAACGAGAAAAGGAAACGATCGCCAAAGCATGGGACCGATTTCAGGACTCATGTCTAACTGGAACAGATCTAGGCTTCCCAGACTACATGCTCATGCAGCATTTTCGGTCTGGGTTGAATAGTGAAGATGCCCGGTACATAGACATAGCAGCCGGAGGTTCATTCCTACACATAACCCCTGCCAGAGCAAAAGAAGTCCTAGCGGTCATCCGAGAAAATTCTCCTGCGGACGCGACCGAGACTGAGCAAGAAAACTCACAGATAGAACCCATAGCCTTGCCCAGTCCAATTCCTGAGACCCCATCCGTTGAGGAAGAGGAAACTCAACCTCTCGGATTACCATTTGAGTTCAAGGAAGATCTTTTTGAAGACTTTGGGAATACCTTGAACTACTCAATACAGAAGAAGCCTACGGTAAAGACCCCCTCCATCTATATGGAGAAAGAAATTTTGAACGAAACCGTGAGGGAGCTGATCGCCATCCTAAACACGGAATGGTCGAACGAATCTGAGACTTCTTCCGAAGTTATTCGGATTAACTCACCTTCGCAGACCATTCGAGGTTTCATAAGCAAGGTGGCCGTAGACATTCTGTACAATCCGACCGTTGGGGCAAACATCATGTCCAGCTCTTTCGCGTACATCTTTGGACGTAATAAAAGATGGCCCCAACGTCAAAACTTCTTAGAACACCCTCAGGTCGTATTCTCAAGAGTCTCGGCCTAGTACGAGATTTTCTCCTTTCTCACCACGGGATTGAGATGCCTCTAGACTTTTATGTCTTTGAGACATCAGATTTCGACCTCCTTATAGGACATCCTATCGAGGGCCTGCTTCAGGATGTAACCTCGGAAGGAAACCTCCTAGCTAAAGTAGGAAGGAATCTACTCACTATACCTTTAGCTAGGGTTAAGAACTCCATAGTTGAACCTTTGACAGAACCTAACCCGGCTGAGGAAGTAAAATCCCGACAACATAGTGACCCATTTGAGTCATTCCTCAAAGAGAATGTTCACAACTTTATAGAGGAAGAGGATGACGCTTCTGAGCCGCTTGAGACCGAGGAGCACCCTAAGACACACGTAGAACTAAAACCCTTGCCTGCTGGCCTTCGCTATGTCTTCTTAAATGAAGACCGGGACACCCCCGTCATCATTAGTGACAAGCTATCACAGGACGAGAGTGATAGACTCATACAGGTGCTTGAGAAACACCGCTCAGCGTTTGGGTACTCCCTCAAGGACTTGAAGGGAGTAAGCCCTGCACTCTGTACCCATCGCATTCCCATAGACCCAGCTTCTACACCTTCTAGGGAGCCTCAGCGTAGGCTAAATAATGCAATGAGGGAAGTCGTAAAGAAGGAAGTTTTGAAACTTCTACACGCCGGGATCATCTATCCCGTCCCTCATAGTGAATGGGTCAGCCCTGTCCAAGTAGTGCCTAAGAAGGGAGGTATGACTGTCGTAAGTAACGAGAAAAATGAGCTGATTCCTCAGCGTACCGTTACTGGGTGGCGGATGTGTATTGACTACCGCCGACTTAACAAGGCAACAAAGAAGGATCACTTCCCGCTCCCCTTCATCGATGAGATGTTGGAGAGACTCGCGAACCAGTCCTTCTTCTGTTTTCTTGACGGGTATTCCGGCTATCACTAGATTCCCATCCACCCCGATGATCAAGAAAAGACCACCTTCACTTGCCCCTATGGAACGTATGCATATCGTAGGATGTCGTTCGGATTATGCAATGCGCCAGCATCGTTCCAAAGGTGTATGATGTCCATTTTCTCAGACATGATTGAAGAAATCATGGAAGTTTTCATGGATGATTTGTCAGTCTATGGAAAGACTTTCGATCATTGTCTGCAGAACTTGGACAAGGTACTACAAAGATGCCGAGACAAGGACCTGGTGCTAAACTGGGAGAAGTGCCATTTCATGGTCCGAGAGGGAATAGTGTTGGGACACTTAGTGTCCGAACGGGGAATAGAGGTGGATAGAGCAAAAATAGAAGTCATAGAAAAGCTTCCACCTCCCACCAATGTTAAAGGGATCCGGTTGACACCAGATTTTCGCACCAGATATGCTGAGTCATGAGGTGACGTGGTAAGGCTGGTGGACCCATTGACTGGTCAAAGCCGAAGATGACAGAGAAGGAAGCCGATGCTGGAGAGGAGTCCGATGAAACAAGAAGTCCGATATGATGATGGATAAAAGAAGAAGGGCGCGTCGGCTAAGAAGGAAGTGTATCAGATGCGGGGACTATTTCCTTTTCAGAAGGCGTATGGGAGTCCCGTTTTATGTTAAGCTTAGTTTACTTTATCCGCAAGTTAGTCTAGTCCGATCAGGACTCTCCATGACCAGGGTATAAATATGAACCCTCGTCCATTGTAAAAATTATTCTCACAATCAATACAACCCGGCTTCACGCCAAAAAACCCTAGTAGTAGTTACCGACGAAGCTCATTGGTGGACGGGCTGCATCAGTTCTGATCTCCGGCTTACCAGTAAGTTAGTCAACTTATCGAACTAGTATAGGCTTTGAATTGAGGCGCATCGCCCTTTCTCGTTTATACTGTTCAACCGATTTATCTCTGGATAAGCAAGATTGATATAGATTCCCTACGTCGGAGCTAGATCAATATTGATTATCCAACAGATTATCGTTTATCGGACTGCACTTTAAATCTAGATTCCCTACGTCGGAGCTAGATATCAAGATTAGTCTAGATTCCCTACGTCGGAGCTAGAGTAATCTTGGTTACTAAAGGCAGTTTTTGCGGTTTGTTTGGAGTTGCTAGATTGGTTTAGATCTACGCCATGTGAATCAATTCTACTTCTTCAACGGCTTTGAGCATTGGTCTTGGTCCGATTTAAGCAATATTTATCTTACAGCATCGTTCTAGGTCCGATCCTGCTTTGTGGTTTAATCTGGTTGTTCTTTGAGTATTGCGCTGGTGTAGATTCCCTACGTCGGAGCTGGATCTTCGCAATACGATTAGATTGATCTTTGATTGTCATGCTTGGTCTAGATTCCCTACGTCGGAGCTAGATTCATCTTGATTAGTCAAAGAAAGCTTTGGTTATGCCTTATTGCTATTTGAATGTTAAGTGTGGTTTAGATTCCCTACGTCGGAGCTAGGTCTCGCTTGATTATTTGGTAGCATATCTTAGAATCAGAACGATCCTGTTAATGTTTTATCTGCTTATTTGCTTAATCTGGTCAACACCTGTGCGAGCATCTCGTTTAATTGACAGGTTGATGAGTTGAGTTTGATTGTCTAGCTATCCGATCTGATCATAGTTGGAGAAATCTAGATTCCCTACGTCGGAGCTAGATTTCTCTGAAAAGGCTATAGTCCGATCGGTTGGTTAGATGGTCCGATAAGATGAGTCAAACTGGCAACTAAGCAATGTGGACAATGTATCGGCTTACACTTTGATTATTTGATATCTTGTTTAAAGACACAGCTGATCCATTATTTTACATATTGGCCTTGTTTTATGCTTTATTTATTATTCAAAGGCTGATCTGTTATATTAATCAAGGTCCGATCCTGATTGGTCCGATTCTGAGGTCCGATTCGGTGTCTGATTGAGGTCCGATTACTCGGTCTGATTGACGTCATCAATGAAGTCCGATTTTGAGGTCCGATTGGTATCGGCCGACACGTGCCTGATTGGGTCTTGGCTAAAATCCGACGTTCCTCCATCGTTTGGAATAGAGCCGGCACAATCAAAGAGTAATTTAACTGTTTTATCCCCTTGTCAATTTCAGGTCAAATTGACTGGCACGCTGCGAACCTGAACTGGAGTGTAGGCTGGCACTGGAGCAAAGCAGATCTCCCTGGTCTTCGTGTGCTGCACGTGGAGGATACAACCGCCGATTTTCCGTGTCAACACATTTTTGGCACGCCCAGTGGGGCATGAGAAGCAAATTCCAAGATGTCGTCGTCTGATGCTGACAAAGAAACCGCAGCGAAGCTCGCTGCTGAGAAAGAAACTGCAGCAAGACTTGCTGCTGAAAAAGAAGCTGCTGAGAAGGCCAAGAATGACAAGAACAAGACGCCTGAGACGGCCATTCCCATTACAAAGGCCGATCTGTCTAAAGCTCAATTAGATGCAGTTCAGGCTCAGATTGATGCGTTTGAGAAGCTCTGCCTTGGCCAATTTGGGCGTAATCGTTCAGGCCCTATACTCAAAGGTCCTCTCCCAGATCCAGAATTGATCAAGAAGACAACTGATGCTCGGGAGTATCAGGTCAACATGACAGATATGATTCACCAAGCTGTTCATCATGCATTGATTAACCAATCAGGCACTTTGGTGAATTCATTAGATAATCTCATCAAGAAGGCGGTGGATGATGCTATTTGCTTGAAAGGTGTAACACCCTAATTTTCATCACAAGAAACTGTAGAGACAATTTTGTAATTTTCTAGGATTTATTTGAGGTATAAATAAATTTCTAGGAATTAATTGGAATTAACTAGGAACTTATTGAGTTAAATAATTATCTTTTAGTAACAATAAGTTGTTGTCGCATTCATGCTGGTGCATTGAGTTTTGTACTGTTTGCAAGTCAAAGAGAATTTAAACTCGTTTAAATTTGAATTTGATTTGCATATGATTGAACCTTAGTTTAGTTGTTTTCGTTAAAGTTTAGTTTACCTCCCCAAGGTTTTCTACAGTCCGATTCTAGCCCCTTAACTCTTTCCCCGGTCGTCTTTGCAGCCCGGCCCAAGTTCCCCAGGCCCAGCCCCACTCCCCTCCTTTCTCCTTGTGCCTCTGACGACCGGCCCCCACTCGTCATCACCCTCCTCGGGTCGTCCCCGACCTGGACTCAACTCGGAGTCCGAGCCGAGCCAGGCTCGTGTGCGCGCGTGTCGCCCTGGAGCCCGCACACCGATGATCCCCGACCTTATAAACAGCAAACCACGTCGCCACCGCACCACTAGAAACCCTAACCCTAGACGCCGAGTGCCCTAGCTCCACAATCACGACATCGCCGCCCGAAGCTCCGGTTCGTGGCCGCCGCCGTCGATCTCCCGGTACGCTGCCTTTCGACCCACGAGAACACCATCAGGAAGTGCGCACGGATGTAAGGAAGCTCTCAGTGCCGTTTGAAATCGTGGTCGAGCCCTCATTGTGAAGGTATTGTTCACCGGAGCGCCGGCGTGCAGGCCGAGCCGCCACCGCGCACCAAGCATCGTCCTCGTCCACCAACTGACGCCGGGATCCACATCAACGAGTTCGTGAAGTCCCCACGATCGTCCCGGTCCAAGCCGCGCTCGATTTGGTGAACCGCAGCAACGAATCGCCCAACTCCGGCGACCCTCCGCCGTGGCGCCGCCTCTTGCCGCCGCCGTGCCCAGGTCCGGTGACCCCGAGCTCCGTCGACCGTCCATCTACAGATCGACACTCCAGATCTCAGTCAAACCCGAAGGTACCGGTCAGCAGTGGTAGTTTTGCTAAAGAGACCCTCAAGAAAGAGGTAATCAATCCGCCGTCCATGCAGTGTGTAAAGTATTTACAATGATGCCCTTAGTTCTTCTGTTTAACCCCCTAGATTTTCAAGTTATACAACCCGCCGTCCAGTCCGTTCTTTTTACTCGTTAGACCCTGAAGTTATTTACATAATTATGTATATGCCCTCGGATTTCTTCAATCTAACCCCTGAAATTCCTGTTCTTCACAGATAAGCCCCTGGAACACCGTTTTACCCGTATCTTGGTCGTTTCAACTCCGATTCGAGTGATTCTTCAGCTCACGTGACCGTAAGGACTTGATCTATACCTTTGTACCGTTTCTTGGTACTGTTGCCCATGTTTGGTGTATTGTTTCTTATTTGTTGTATTGTTGTTCTTGTATGTGACCCTGTGCATCGAGTAGAAGGTGCAAAGTTCGTGGTATCCAAGGATCGTTCTTGGTGTTTCGAGTATTCAGTTAAGAAGATCCTGAGCAGTAGCATTTATTAGCTGGATTTAAGGCAAGTGTATTCTTGATCATACTTTTTGTCCTAATAACCATATGACATGCTTATACACCGTAGATCGCTATTGCTTGCATGCTTATAATCATGATGGGTCCCATAATTAGGATGACTAGTTTTCTTAATCATGCCTTGTCAACCTGGGTTTAATATTAATGTTGGGTAGTATTTGCTTAGTTGCTATATGTGGGATTGGTTTACACTAAATGTGAAGATAATAATATTGTGATATCTTTTATATATGATATACATGATCTTATGAGAATGTTAAACCAAGACCACATTGATTAATTGGAACATGGAGAACCACCCGGGATTTCCCGTACAACCACAATACCACATGGCTCTGGTCTTAGCTAAGTAATTAGAAGATCCCTTTGTTGTGTGGATGCACTGCATGTGTGGTATGGGCTGGTTGCTACCGGCAAGGGTTGTGAGCAGAGGTGCGGGGGCAGGAAGGTGCGCCTTTTATAGACCCGTCTGGCAAGGGAGCACACACACATTGGGAAATTCTTTGGAAAGGCTTCGTAGTGATTCTCTGGCCCCTCACCAAAGGAAGTGTTGAAGGGAGTAATTAACCCGGGCGTAATGAGAAACACGAATTGTGGGGAAAGCTGTACAACCTCTGCAGAGTGTCTAAAATCTATTGCAATAGCCGTGCTCGCGGTCATGAGCGGCCTGGACCCTCACATGATTAATATATCGAAAGAAGAATTAAATTGATTTATTTATATTGTTGATGATGCTTATGGGTTACCATATGCTTAATTGGGTTGGTATATACTTATACTTTAGTAATTATGATGCTAAATAAAATTTGACCAACTTAAGTGCTTAAAGCAATTTAATTAGAAGCCAAACTATTTCCTTGTTAAGCCTTTGCATGTCATTATGCTTTTGCTCTATATTTGCTGAGTACCAACCATAAGTGTACTCAACCTTGCTTTATCTGCGGCTCAGGCTTAGACAGAAGTTTCAGTGGAGTATTTTGGAGTTTTCTAGGTGTACGTGTTCCACCAGTCAGCTGCCTGTGGAGAAGTTTTGAAGATTCCGCTGTTAGTTATTCGCTTCCGTGAGTGTAATAATGGTATTTAATATGATTTACGTTTTGCACTGTCTTTTATATCACTGATGAAGTCTCATATGTGTGTAAACTTGATCCTGGCGCACATATGATAGTCATTCGGTTTTGTTTACAAAATNTAATTCCAGTTGCATTGGATTCACAATTTCAGTATCTACATTCTAGAAAAATATCGTGATTTTTGGATATTCTGTTTAAAAGATACATCTGATTTTTCGAGATAATCAGAATCTGTCCTTATCATGAAAAAGTTCTTAATGGATGCTATTCTTATGTTGGTCATGTTGAGTTGGATAAAGAGATTTGACCATGCAAGTGCTAAGTGTTGGAATTCCTATCTTGGTTCTTGCACTAATTCATTTAGTTTCACCTGCACTAGTACCATATCTTTCTATATCTATCTAAATTTTTGTTTTCTATACAATCAGATGGTGAACACTAGGTCTGGTGCTGGAAGCAGTGAAAACAATCCAGAGCCTAACTCAAGTCGGAACCAGATGTCTAATTCAGCATTGGAACAGTTAATGGCAGCCCAGACTCAGTTGATGACCAATATGGCCAACACTATTATCCAGTTGAATCAGAATATAGGTCCTCCACCGCCCCCAAGAGACAAACACAGGGATTTCATGAGTCACAAGCCACCTACATATTCTCACTCTGTAGATCCTCTCGATGCTGATGATTGGATTAAAACAGTGGAGAAGAAGCTAATGATTACTCAGTGCACTGACAGAGAGATGGTCTTATATGCTGCCGGAAGACTAGAAGGTGCAGCTTCAGATTGGTGGGATGCATATTGTGATGCTCATGAAGACTCAAATAACATCACCTGGAAGGAATTCAAGCATGAATTTTGCTCATATCATATCCCTGTGAGTGTGATTAAGCAGAAGAAGAAAGAGTTCCTCAATCTAAAACAAGGAAGGATGTCAGTGATTGAGTACCGTGACAAGTTCATTCAGTTGTCACGATATGCACCAAAAGAAGTAGTTAATGATGAGAAGAAGCAAGAACTCTTCCAAGAAGGATTGATCGTGCCTATTCGATATATGTTGATGGTGCATACCTTTTCTACCTTCGATCAGCTAGTGGATAAGGCACTCTTGATAGAGAATTTGAGAGATGATATAAATGAGAAGAAGAAGAGGAAGATGGACTCTCAGAGACAGTTACAGACTGATCGCAGAACTCGTTTCCGTCTTACTCAGCAGACTGAGGTGCAGAGTTATCCAGTCCACCAATATGGCCACTCCAACCAAGCTCAAGTCCCAGAAATCAGCTATGGACCACAACTTGATCATTATCAAGCATCCATTCAGCCAGAGCCAAGAGTTTGCAGGTCAAGTCTGGAAAATCAAAAGCTCCAAGTATGAAGACTTGTTTCCATTGCATGCAAAAAGGACATGACAAGGGCATGTGTCCACAGAAATACCCGCATTTGTTTGGTGGAAACAACCAAAGGAAAGCCGTAGTGCAACATGAGGTGATTAATGAAGATAAAAGTCATACTCAGATCAGCCAGAAGCAACTGAATTCGATACAAGCAAATGCAAATCAAGTTAAGAGTATTACAGTTGCTGAGATCAGAGTAGTATGTGAGTTTCCAGATGTGTTCCCAGATGATTTGCTTGGTTTGCCACCAGATAGAGATATCGAGTTTCTCATTGAACTTCTACCTGGTACAGCTCCTATTTCCAAGAGACCTTATAGAATGTCAGTTGATGAACTGGAAGAACTGAAGAAACAACTGAGAGAGTTGTTGGATAAGGGTTTCATACGCCCTAGTTCATCACCCTGGGGAGCACCAGTTATCTTTGTTGAGAAGAAAGATGGTACACAGAGGATGTGTGTTGATTACAGATCATTGAATGAAGTTACTATCAAGAATAAGTACCCTCTACCCAGGATTGAGGATCTGTTTGATCAGTTGAAAGGAGCCAAGGTATTCTCCAAGATTGATTTGCGTTCAGGCTATCATCAGTTGAAGATCAGGCCATCAGATATCCAGAAGACAGCTTTCACTACCAGATATGGTTTGTATGAGTATACAGTTATGTCTTTTGGTTTGACTAATGCTCCTGCCTACTTTATGTATCTGATGAATAAGGTGTTCATGGAGTACTTGGATAAATTTGTGGTGGTATTCATTGATGATATCTTGATCTACTCCAAGAATGAAGAGGAACATGAGGAACACTTGAGGCTAGTATTGCAGAAGCTCAGAGAGAATCAGCTCTATGCCAAGTTCAGTAAGTGTGAGTTTTGGCTAAAAGAAGTATCTTTTCTGGGTCATGTCATTACAGATGGTGGAATAAAAGTTGATCCAGGCAAAGTTAGAGATGTTCTGAAGTGGGAGCCACCAAAGAATGTGCCTGAGATCAGGAGTTTTCTGGGATTGGCAGGTTACTACAGAAGATTTATAGAAGGATTCTCTAAAATAGTGAAGCCCCTCACTTCATTATTAGAGAAAGGAAAAGAATTCAGGTGGTCAGATGCATGTCAAGCCAGTTTTGAAGAGTTGAAGAAAAGGCTAACTACTGCTCCAGTGTTAGTGATGCCTGATATTCATAAGGGTTTTGATATCTACTGCGATGCTTCTCGTCAAGGTCTTGGATGTGTTCTTATGCAAGAAGGACATGTTATAGCTTATGCATCCAGGCAGTTGAGGAAACATGAGTTGAATTATCCTACTCATGATTTGGAGTTAGCAGCAGTGGTTCATGCATTGAAGATTTGGAGGCACTATATGCTTGGGAACAAGTGCCAGATTTATACTGACCATAAGAGCCTGAAGTACATATTCACACAGAAGGATCTGAATTTGAGGCAACGTCGTTGGCTAGAACTGATCAAGGATTATGATCTGGAGATACACTATCATCCTGGTAAGGCCAATGTGATTGCAGATGCTTTGAGCAGGAAGGGTCATGCTAGTACCCTCTTGACTCATCAGATGCCAGAGAAGCTATGTGAAGAGTTTGCGCGATTGAACCTTGGATTTATTGCACATACTGAAGGAGTGACTATGGAAGTTGAGTCTACTCTTGAGCAGGAGATTCGCCAAGGTCAGCTTAATGATGAGAAGATCAAGGAAATCAAGGAGCTTATGACAATTGGAAAAGCCCCTGATTTTACTGAAGATGAGCATGGTACTATTTGGTTCAAGAAAAGGATTTGTGTGCCAGATGTGGCACATCTCAGAGATAAGATATTAAGAGAAGCTCATGATTCTGCTTACTCTATTCATCCTGGTAGTACTAAGATGTATCAGGACTTGAAAGAAAGGTACTGGTGGTATGGGTTGAAGAGAGATGTTGGTACTCATGTGGCGTTGTGTGATGTGTGCCAAAGAGTTAAGGCTGAACATCAGAGACCAGCAGGATTGCTTCAACCATTGAAGGTACCTGAATGGAAGTGGGAAGAAATCAGCATGGATTTCATAGTGGGATTGCCCCGTACTCGAGATGGTTATGATTCTATATGGGTTATTGTGGATCGTTTGACTAAGGTTGCTCATTTCATTCCAGTCAAGACCACTTATACTAGTGCTAAGCTAGCAGAGTTGTATATGTCTCGTATTGTCTGTCAGCATGGTGTGCCCAAAAAGATAGTGTCAGATAGAGGTACTCAGTTTACATCACGATTCTGGCAGAAGTTGCATGACTCTATGGATACCAAGCTGAATTTCAGTTCTGCCTATCATCCTCAGACAGATGGACAGACAGAAAGGACTAATCAGATTTTGGAAGATATGTTGAGAGCTTGTGCTTTGAAACATGGAAGAAGTTGGGATAAGACTTTACCCTATGCAGAGTTCTCTTATAACAACAGCTATCAGGCAAGCCTGAAGATGTCACCTTTTGAGGCATTGTACGGAAGGAAGTGCAGAACTCCATTATATTGGAGTGAAACAGGTGAAAGTCAGGTGTTTGGTCCAGAAATACTACAAGAAGCAGAACGACAGGTTCAGATTATCAGAGAGAATCTGAGGACAGCCCAGTCTAGACAGAAGAGTTATGCTGATGTTAGAAGGAGAGAGTTAACTTTTGCAGTTGGTGATCATGTGTATTTGAAGGTTTCTCCTATCAGAGGTTTGCGCAGATTCAAAGTGAAGGGAAAATTGTCACCTAGATTCATTGGTCCATTCAAGATTCTGGAAAGAAAAGGTGAAGTTGCTTATCAGTTGGAGTTGCCAGCCAGTTTGTCTGATGTACATGATGTCTTCCATATATCACAGCTTAAAAAGTGCCTCAGAGTGCCAGAGGAGCAGTTACCAATGGAAGAACTGAATGTGCAAGATGATCTGACTTATATGGAGTATCCAGTGAAGATATTGGAGACAGCTGAAAGAGTTACCAGAAGTAAAGTGATCAAGATGTGCAAGGTGCAATGGAGTCGTCATGGAGAGGATGAAGCAACTTGGGAAAGAGAGGATGAATTAATGGCGGAATATCCCGATCTCTTCGCTAGTTCATCCGAATCTCGAGGACGAGATTCATTTTAAGGGGGGTAGATTTGTAACACCCTAATTTTCATCACAAGAAATTGTAGGAATATTTCTGTAATTTTCTAGGGTTTATTGGAGGCATAAATGAATTTCTTGGAATTAATGGGAATTATCTAGGATCTTATGGAATTAAATAATTAATTAATAGACTCAATAAGTTTTTGTTGCATTCATGCCGATGCATTTATTTTTGTATTGTTGGTTCAAATCAAATTTGGGTTCAAATTGTTTGAATTCGAATTTATTTGAATTTGTTTTGATCCTTAAAATAGTTCTTTTTAGGCGAGTCTGTTTTGGCCCCTCAAACTCCTCAAGAGTTTAGTCTTCCTCCTCCAACTCGAAGCCCAGCTCGTTTTGCCTCCCTCTGCTTTTCCCCGTTGCAGCCCGCCAGCTCCGGCCCAACTTGTCGCTCCGGCCCAGCCCATCTGCCATCCCGGCGCCCCCTCCTTTGTCTCGCTGCCATGCGGGCCCCGCCCGTCAGCTTCGTCGTCTTCGACCGGGACTCGGTCCCAAGTCCGAGGCGAGCCCGAGCAACCGCGTCGCCCCTGGTCTCCTTGGCGCGCATGCCGAAGCCCCCCAGCCTATAAAGGTCGCGCCGCCACACCCCCCTCCCCCGCACGACCCCAGAGCTCCTAAACCCTAGCGCCACCTCACCGAAGCCCTCGCACGCGCCGCCATTGCCGTCCAAAGACCCGCTGTCGGGGTTCTCTACCGCCGACAAGTAAATTTCCTACGATCGCGTGTCAGGATCCGGATGGTGACTCGAGAGACAGGGGGTTTTAGACTGGTTCGGGCCTCCGGAGAGTAATACCCTACGTCCAGTGTGTGCCAGTGTTCTCAAGCCCAAGTCTGTAGTAGGGGTGTACAAACTAGTCGGGAGAGGGAGAGGGTCCCAAGTCCCTGTGTGGTGCGAGTGAGCGTGTTGTGTGTGCTATGACCGAGTGTTCGACTGATGTTCCCGTGTCCCCCACTGATGTCCCTTCGTCCCCTTTTATAGCCTCAAGGAGAGAAGGGAGTGGGGGGTAAGAGAGAAGAAAATTACAAGGGGAGTTACTGCCCCCGAGAGCTTCAACCAGCGTCGCTCGCCGAGCCGTACCGGGAGCAGGTGTTGACGGAGTGGGCGCCCCGCCGGACCCGGGATCGTACATCCCGGGTGGTTGGTGTCGATGCCTTCTCGGGTAAGCTCCCGGGTAGTTTCCGGGTCGTGGTTGACTTGCTCGAGGTCCTCGGGCGCTCCAGGTGTCCTGCTCGGGTTCCAGGTGTCGTCCGGGGATGCCTGGAGTCGTACTTGAGTGCCTGGTGTAGCGCATGCATTCCTCTCCAGACTGTAGCGCTCCTGTTCGGACGAGACGGGCGCCACTGTGGCTGCCGTGGCGAAGGACGGACGCCCATCATGCTCTGACGCGGCGGGTACCAAGTGGGTACGGCGCTGGATGGGCCGGGACGAGGCCGGGTAGTTTTACCCGAGGAGCAGGAGACTCCTCGGAGGCGGAGAACCCCTCGGGCGAACCGGGAAGCCACTCGGGGACGGAGAACTCCTCGGGCGAACCGGGAAGCCACTTGGAGACGGAGAACCCCTCGGGCGAACCGGGAAGCCACTCGGGGACGGAGAACTCCTCGGGCGAATCGGAGAACCACTCGGGCGATCCAAGTGGTCGGGGTATGGGGAGTTTGCCTTGCTTAGGGTCTTCAGTTTTTGTTTTTTGAGGGGTGGATTATTGTGAGCTCCCGGATTAAGGGTTTGATTGGGCACCCCTAATTCGGACCCTCGTCAGTAGCCCCCGAGCCTGGGGGGGAGATGAAGGCTCGCGCCCAGGCTGAGTGGTGGCGTGGATATGGTAAGTTGCAGTTTTTCCGGTGGGGGCGCGCGAGCGCACCCGCCGGGTGTAGCCCCCGAGCCTTGAGAAGAGCTGGTGCTCTTGTTAAGGTTTTGTGCCCGGGTGGTTTGCCTTGGATGTCGTCGGGATCGAAAAGCTTGTCGGGGACGAAGAACTTGTCGGGGACGAGAAACTTGTCGGGGACGCTTCGTAGATGGGCCGGGCAGCTATTCAGCCGTTGACGGGCCGGGCACGGAAGCGTCGGCCCGCGCCCCTGCCGCGTGGGGAGGTGGGCGCGCCTTTTGAGGAGGTCAGGCGAAGCGACGTGCGCACGTCGCCGCGGCGCCAGTGGTGGGCCCGCGCAATTAAGGTCGCGGCTGTTCCGCCCCGCCCCTACTTATAGCCGCGTGCTGCGGCGGCCTAGGGTTTTACCCGCCAGAGCTTTCCAACTTCCAACGCGCGCTTCGTCTTCTTCGTCGCCGCCGCTTGTCCTTTTGCATCCCCCGCCGCCGTCGCATCGCCGCTGCGGAGAGCAAGTGACCGAGCCCCCCATCTCGCCGGCGCTTCTTCTTCGGATTGCTTCAGGATGTCGACCTGGGAGCGCTCCCGTGTCTCACGCCGGCAGCTGGAGAGCCTCGCGGCGGAAGGCCTGCTCCCGCCGTTGACGGAGGCCGTGGAGTGGAAGGTGCCCGGCGTCGAGGACTACCCCCAACCGCCGGAGGGGTACGTTGTTTCTTTCGTCGCCTTCCACGAGCGCGGGTTCTCCGTCCCCGCCGGAAGGTTCATCCGCGCCGTACTCAACGAGTACGGGCTGGAGCTCCACCACCTCAACCCCAACGGGGTCCAGCAGATGGCGGTGTTCGTGGCTCTCTGCGAGGGGTACCTGGGGATAGGGGCCCACTGGGACCTCTTCAGGTACTTCTTCAAGTTTTCGTTGCACTCCGTGGAGGGCGGAGCCCCCGCGACGATAGGTTGCGCCGTGCTGAAGGCCAAGCAGGGGCGGATGAAGGCCTACATCTCGGGGACCTTGACCAGCTCGAACAAGGGCTGGCACCCGCTGTGGTTCTACTTGAAGAACGACAGCAGAAACCCCCTTCCGGCGTACACCGGAAAAACCTTCGAGAAGTTGCCCGAGGCATGGGCGTACGGGCCCGAGAAGGAGCGGCAAGACAAGGTTCTCGGGGACATCTGGGAGGCCCTCGCCCGGCTCCGCGACGCGAGGGTGTCCACAGCAGAAGTCCTCGGCGGGTACCTCTCGAGAGGTATCGTGCCGCTGAGGCGGCGCACTCTCCAGATCTGGGAGATGATCCCGAAGAATGCCCCCTTCGAGGGGACCGTGACGATGAACCCCCTGCCGTCGGGGGACGAGGTGAAGCGCCGGGTGACGGCGGCGATGGGGAAGGGTCATGAAGCATATCCTCCCCCGGGCCTCCTCCCCATGCTCCCGAACAAGCACACCCGGGATCTGGTAAGGTTTTCTTCGTGCACCTTGAATCCCCAATTGGTTTTTCAGTTGGCTGATCCTGAATTCTTTTAGATGAAGGGCCTCCACTGCACCCTCTCCCGGCCGCCACTCCCCGAGGACAAGGCGAGAAACCGGGCCGAGGCCGCATACGCCAAGGCGAGGAAAGATCGCCGGGAGGAGTGGAAGAAGAACGAGGTCGCCAAGCGTGAGCGGAACGCCGAGCGATCCAGGAGGAGGAGGAAGGGAGAGGACGAGGTCTCCGAGGACGAGGATCCCGAGGAGTTCGTGGAGAACGTCTCGGGGAGCGAGGATGACGAGGAGAGTGACGACGACTCGCCTCCTCAGAAGCTCAAGTCGGTCGTGGTGATGACCGCCGGCGCCTCATCCTTGGCGCAGCATTCGGGACGGAGCGGGAAAGGAGGGCCGCCACCGCCGGACTCGGGAAGAGCGAAGGCTCTCGGTCGGACCGGCATCGGCGGTCCTCCGAGGAGAGCCGGCGCGAGAGGCGCAGCCGCACACCTCCGTCCTCCCGTCACGACCTCGAGAAGGGAAGGAGTTCCCGGCGGGAGACGGTCTCCCCTCGCCGGGATAGGAGCCGGAGCCGGGACCTGTCAGAGCGCGCCCACAAGGGGGGCTCGTCCTCGGGGGCGTCGCGCTCCCCCAAAAGATTCGCGCCGCGGGACGATAGGCAGCCGCCGTCGGCCTCTCAGACGACGCGGGCGCGGAGCGAAGGGCGGGACGCGCCCCGGACGCCCGTGGTGAAGGCGCAGGCCCCTCCCGCCCCGGTGAGGATCCTGACAAGGCGGCCGGACTCGGCACCGGTCGAGGGAGGAGGCTCGTCAGGTCGGGCGGCGCCCCACTCGGGCGGGGACGCCGCAGTCGCGCCCGTGGCCCCTGCCCCGACGACGCTTGCGGGATCCAAGAGGCCCGCATCCCCGCAGGCCCCAGCGCCGACGGGGTCCAAGCGGACGCGGAGGATTGCGAAGGGGTGAGTGATGTCCTGTGTTTCTCGAATGGTTTCGGTTTTTTCTGTAGTTACCATTTTTCTCAGCCGGGTTCGCTGACTTGCAATGAACCAGTCGGGCCGATACTCCGCTCGAGGTGGCGCCGAGGAAGACGCTGCGCCTGGTGGCGCAGAGGCCGGGGCCTGTGGCGGAGCAAGCCGAGCAGGTGACGCCGGAGCCCACGGCGGAGCTGGCCAGGAAGGCGACGGTAGACCCCGCGGTGGAGCGGGCCGAGGTGACTCCGCCGGTGCCCTCGGCGGAGCGGGCCGAAGAAGGAACGCCGGTGCCCTCGGCGGTGCAAGCCGAGGAGGGGACACGGAGGGTGGCGCCCTCTGCGGAGGAACAGGTGCCGGAGGGGGACGGCGACAGCCCGGGAGACACACTCCCAACGGGCCTAGCCTTTGCACAGGCCGTCCCCCCAGAGGCGGCCGTGGCGGCGCTCCAAGCGGAGCTGGCCGAGGAGCTGGCGGAGGCGGCCCTGCCTGCTCCTCAGGAGGAGCCGGCTCACCCCGGAGTGGGGGAGTCACCGGGGAAGATGGCCGCGGGGTCGCTGCCTCTCCAGGGGCTGCGGCTGGCCCCCAGGAAGCAGAGGCGGGGACCTCGGGCGCTCGTCCAGACGCCGCCATTCCGGCAGCCGTTGCAGCCCCCGAGCCCTCCGGGGTGGTTCCCCCGGAGATCGTCGTGCTCGAGGACTCGCCGGAGGGTAGCTCACGGAGGGTCGCCGGGGAGTGCAGCAGGAGGTTGACCGTGGAGCCCCCGAGACCTTCGTGCCCTTCGAGCGAGGGCCTGTGCCATCTCCGGGAGACGCCGGGGATGATTACGGTGGATCGTCGATGTGCTGCCCTCGTACCCATCGAGGAACCCGAACCTTCCGTGCGAGGGTCGGTTCTTATGGTACGACCGTCAGAACCCGGCGGCGGGTCCAGTCTTCGAGCTAGACGACGCGGCGGAGAGGGAGCAGTGCCAGCTTCTCCGCGAAGGCCTCGACAACATGAAGGAGGTCTTCAACAAGTTGATCATCGAGCCCTCCCGGATGAGTCTCTGGACTTCGTTCTTCTAATCCTGACGCTGTTCTGGGACACGCCTTACCGTTCTTCTTTTCGTTTTTGTTCAGCGAATTATCGAGCGCAGTGCCGAGAAGTCGGCGTTCCTCCGCCGGGAGTCCGGGCTTTGGCATGCCGTGCAGCAGCTGAAGGCCGAGAAGGAGCAGCTCGAGGCCCAGCTGGCCGAAGCCCGGGAGGCCAGGGAGGAGGCGATCGTGGACGCTGCGGAGGAGAAGGCCGCCCTGCAGGAGAAGGTGGACGAGGCCGAGAGGACCGTGATGGAGGCGTTGACGGCCGCCGACGCCTCCAATCGGGAGAAGGCTGCCGCCCTGCAGGAGGTCGAGGGTCTAAAGGCGAAAGTGGTGGACCTCCAAATAGATGTCCAGCACCGCGACCTCGACCTCAAGACGGTCGGCGACCAGCTGGTCGAGCAGGCCGGCAAGCTGACGGCCGCAGAGGAAGAGGGGGCCCACCTCAAGGAGATCGCCGGGAAGCGGGAGGAAGAGATCCTTGGTAAGTCATCCCTCTCTATCTGTAGTCGGGCGGTTTCTCTCTGTTCTCCTTGTGCGGCGGCAAGTTTGCTTAAATTTGACTGTCAATGCAGCCCTGCGAAGGGGGAAGGCTGACCTGGAGGCCCAGCTCGAGGCCGGGAAGCGTGAGGTGGCCAAGGCCTTTGCTGCCAACCATGAGCTGGTGCAGCTTGGTCACGAGCTTAGGGCGCAGCTGACCAGTAAGTATCGTGTGTCCACTCGCCCTTCTTCTTGCAGAATGATGCT
Source organism: Alloteropsis semialata (assembly GCA_004135705.1). NCBI lineage: Eukaryota > Viridiplantae > Streptophyta > Magnoliopsida > Poales > Poaceae > Alloteropsis > Alloteropsis semialata. Next base: position 4,583 of record QPGU01000094.1, on the reverse strand, counting down.
GACGAAGAGTTGCCTGCAGGGGTTGTCGAGGACCTTCGGAGGTCCAGGGAGGCGGGCGAGCAGAGCCAGAGGGCCCTCGAGAAGAAGTCCGAGGTCCATCAGGCTTTGGTCCAGGCGGTCGAGCACCTGCTCGAGGAACTCCACGTCAGCGGCGGCCCGTCCTTGGTGGATCGCCTTGCCCTCGTCTCGGGGAGGACTCGGGCGCAGGCCTCGGATCTTGCTCGGAGTGTGGCACGCAAGATCATTGCCATGTTCTTGTCACACTACCCGACCATGGATCGGGAGGCTCTGCAGGACGGGTGGGCCCCCGGCTACGAGGATACTGAATACGACGAGATTGAAGCTGAATCCTCCTCGTTTGCCGATCGAGTGGTGTCCGTCGCCCTGCAGGATCTCGGGCTGGAGCAGCCATAAAGAACTTGGTCACTGCTTGTAATGAACAAAGTTCCTATGATAATTATTGTTACTCCGAAAACTCGTGTTTTGTCTGTTGTTTGTCATTTTCGTTTTCCTCCGAATGCCTTTGGGGGTCATGGGTCGAGATGGAAAGGCGCGGGGCCCTGCCCGTCAAACTCTGTTCCGTAGCCGCCGGGGCGTAGGAACTCGGGAGATTGGGCATTCGGACTTGCAGCCCCCGAGTAGTTTCGGAAGATTCGAACGATGACAAGCAGCAGATCAGATAAGCTAAAGCAACAACTATTCGAGGCGGTTCCTTTATCGCTTCTCGGGAAAAAGACGTCGGCCCGAGGGCTTGGACTTTGCTCGCAAGTTAGCGCCGAAGCCACGGGGGCGTGAGCACTCGAAACTTGGACAAGCGTGGTCGCGAAGCCCTTTGAGCTGACGTTCCTTTCTCGCAAGCGCGAAAGTATACCGCTTGATCGCGCGCGAGAGCGATCACTTGGCGAGTTTTTGCGAAAAAACAGAGTGAAAAAACGGAGGGGCACCGGGCCCCGGGTGGAGCCCCCGAGCGGTGGGCGATCCTGCACAGGGAAGGGGTCGCCCGCCGCTTAGCTTTGGGAACTCACGGGGTACATCTCAGTCGTATGCGAATAAAGTACTCGGAATAGCACAGTACTTCGATTATAATCGCGAATTGGAAAGTACAGGTACTTTTAAGGGTAGAGAGACGTAGCTGTGCGAGCCCGTAGGGGAGTGTGCGGCTCTTCGGGAGAGGCGGGAACTCGTCGGGCAAGGCAGGGACTTCTCGGGCTCGTCCTCGGCCTCGTGGCGAGATCTCTTTCCAGGCCTTGTTTCGTGACCTGGGACCCCACGCGATGCAGGGTGCTAACGGAGAGGCCTTTTTCTCCTTATATCGTAACCCCTCATGCATCTTTTTTCGCAAGAGGTGGAGGGGCCGGACCGCGCCGTATTTTTGCCTCGTTGGCCGAAAATGCGGTGTCCGTATGAGCTGATAACGGGTCAATTCGAGTGAAGCCACGGCATCCCGCTCGACGGGTTCCGATCGGACCAGCTGGTGGCCAGCTTCAATTTCTTGGTGGCGAGATCATCTAGTTACCGAGTCCGTTCGACCGGACCTGGTGGCTCTTTGCCTTTCCGTTCGGGGGAAAAACCATGATCTTACTTTCCATCAAGACTCGAACGCAGTTCGGGATGCCCGTGACGCTCGTGCGCCCGGGTACTGGCCGCTGGGACCCATCCCTTGCTGCCCCTCGCTCGGGGTGCCTGGGGGCGGCTGTAGAACCCTTCGACGGGCCAGCCTTCGAACCCCTGGCGTTTGACAGGCCATCGTAGGTACTTACCGTGTCGTTTGTCGAGAGCGTTCGACCCTACGCGGGGAAAGATTCACTCGCCTCTTATTTCAGAGGGCTCGGGGAGCGTCTCGGGAAACGACTGCAAGCTCATAAAGTACTCGGAACGGGAGAGCATTTTTATTATTGCAAGCGAATGACAAAGTACAGATGCTTTTTAGGGGTAAAAGCGACGTAGCTGCTCTATGTTCCAAGCGTTCGTGAGGACTTGGCCGTCCTCGTCCTTGAGCTTGTAAGTAAATGACCGCATTTGGATGTTTCGGTCATGATACCTTCTGAGTCCTTGCTGGTACGTGGTTATCCTGATCAATGCAGCTAGCCTTGCTTCTTCTAGCATGTCGACATCCTCCGCCCTACTTTGCTCTGCTGCTTCCTCCGAGTAGTTTTGAATTCTTGGAGCATTGTACTTGATGTCCACCGGGAGTACTGCTTCTAAGCCGTAGACGAGAAAGAAGGGTGATTGCCCCGTCATGCGCGGCTGGGCTAGGTTCTAAGTCCCCATACCACGGCTGGCAATTCTTACACCCACTTGCCACCGTACTTTTTGAGTGGTTCATAGAGCCTTGGCTTGAGACCTTGAAGTATGAGGCCGTTAGCTCTCTCAACTTGTCCATTGGTTTGTGGATGTGCCACTGATGCGTAGCGGACTTCAATTCCCAGATTGTCGCAAAAATCAAAGAACTCGCTCCCTGTGAATTCTGAGCCGAGGTCGGTGATAATGCGATTCGGGACGCCGAAACGATGAGCAATGTCCTGAATGAACTCGGCCGCCTTTGCTGCTGTAGCGTTGACCAGTGGCTTGACTTCAATCCACTTGGTGAACTTGTCGATCGCTACGTAGAGATACTTGAAACCTCCTGGCGCAGTCTTGAGTGGTCCAACCATATCGAGCCCCCAGCAAGCGAAGGGCCAAGAGGGCGGTATGGTGTTGAGGACCGTTGCGGGGACATGAGCTTGCCGGGCAAAGAATTGGCAGCCCTGGCAAGTCTTCACGATTTCTTCTGCATCAGCCACAGCGGATGGCCAATAGTACCCGGACCGGAAAGCCTTGCCTACGATCGTGCGGTGAGCAGCATGGTTGCCACAGATTCCACCATGGATTTCTTCAAGGATTTCCCGTCCGTCTTCTGGAGTGACACACTTCATCAAGACTCTGGATGAGGCACCGCGTCGAAAGAGGGTGGAGCCGACTACGATGTAGTGCTTGCTTCGCCTGATAACTTGCTCAGCCTCCACCTTATCTTCGGGCTCCCTCTGGTGCAGTATGTACTCGATGAAGGGCTTTGTCCACTCGAGTGTAATCACCATGACTTGCTGATGGGGTGGTGTTGTAGTCGGCTGTACTTCCTGCTGCTTGATGGATGGTTGTAACAGCTCATGGACGAAAACGCCGCCTGGTACTTGCGCTCGGTGGGAACCCAGCTTTGAAAGTGCATCAGCAGCCATGTTGTTGTCTCTGATGACGTGATGAAATTCGAGCCCATGAAAATGCTTCTCGAGTTTGCGCACCTCCATGCAGTATGCATCCATATTCTCCTTGGTGCAGTCCCAATCCTTATTGACTTGATTGATCACCACAGAGGAGTCGCCGTACACCACCATGTGCTTGATGCCAAGAGAAGCAGCCAGGCATAGCCCGTGCAGTAGAGCTTCATACTCGGCTTCATTGTTGGTGGCTTTCCAGAGTATTTGGAGCACATATTTGAGCTGATCACCTTTTGGAGATATGAGTGGTACTCCTGCACCTGCCCCTTCAAGCTTCAATGATCCGTCGAAGTACATGATCCAATGCTCGAGAGGTTCTTCTGGTACTGCGTGTTGTATTTCTGTCCACTCAGCAACGAAGTCCACCAGGGCTTGAGATTTGATGGCAGCTCGTGGGACAAAGTCGATGGCGTGAGAGCCCAACTCGACCGCCCATTTGGAGATTCGCCCTGTCGCGTCCCGGTTGCGGAGGATGTCGCCAATTGGGAAAGAGGTGACTACAACAACCCGGTGAGCGTCGAAGTAGTGTCGCAACTTGCGAGATGTGATCAAGACAGCGTATAATAGCTTCTCGACTTGGGGGTATCGCACTTTTGATTCTGAAAGTACCTCGCTGATGAAGTAAACTGGCCGCTGTACTTTATATATATGGCTGGGTTCCTCCCGCTCGACTACAATAGCAGTGCTCACAATGTGAGTTGTTGCTGCGATGTAGAGGAGCAGTGGTTCCTGATCAGCTGGTGCAGTCAGTACTGGTGGTGACTGTTGAGATCTTCGAACGCCGCATCCGCTTCTGGAGTCCATACGAACTTGTCTTGCTTCTTGAGGAGCTTGAAGAAAGGTAATCCTCTGTCGCCCAGACTTGAAATGAATCGGTTGAGGGCCGCCATGCATCCAGTCAGCTTCTGAACGTCCTTGAGGGATTTTGGAGGCGCCATGGATGTAATAGCGGTGACTTTCTCGGGATTAGCTTCAATTCCCCGGTGGCTGACTATGAAGCCCAGCAGTTTTCCCGCGGGCACGCCAAACACACATTTGGTAGGATTGAGCTTCCATTGGAATTCTCTGAGGTGTGCAAAGGTCTCGGACAGGTCGTTAATGAGACTATCCGGGTTCTTTGTCTTGACGACGACGTCATCAACGTAGGCTTCCACATTGCGGCCAATCTGAGCCTTGAGACAACTCTGAATTGCATGCTGATATGTTGCCCCTGCGTTCTTGAGTCCAAAGGACATTGTAGTGTAGCAGTAGGCGCCGTAGTCGAGGTCAGTTGGGAGGACCGCCTCGGACCCGTGCACCATGAAGAAGGGCGTGCAGCCCGTGGCTCGA
>QPGU01000212.1:17036-29917 GCA_004135705.1 Alloteropsis semialata | reverse complement strand
ACCACTCGGGAGCCAACACTGCAAACTCAGTGGTGTGCCGCTAAGGCTCGAACAGCTCCCATGCTCGGGGGCTGGCGCCACGATCAAGTCAGTGCGCCTCTCGGGCTCGATTGGCCCCGAACCACTCGGGAGCCAACACTGCAAACTCAGTGGTGTGCCGCTAAGGCTCGAACAGCTCCCATGCTCGGGGGCTGGCGCCACGATCAAGTCAGTGCGCCTCTCGGGCTCGATTGGCCCCGAACCACTCGGGAGCCAACACTGCAAACTCAGTGGTGGGCCGCTAAGGCTCAAACAGCTCCCATGTTCGGGGGCTGGCGCCACGATCAAGTCAGTGCGCCTCCCGGGCTCGATTGGCTCCGAGCCACTCGGAAGCCAACACTGCACAACTGAAGGCGTACCGCTAAGGTTCGACCGGCACTCGGACTCGGGGGCTGGCGCCATATCAAAAGCAGCGCGCCGTGCGGGCTCGATCAGTCCCGAAACGTTCGGGAACTGACGCTGCGAACAGATTGTGACGGGTAATGCAATCCTTTTTGCAGGAAATACAGTTACAACGGAGCCGGACTTACGCCGGTTACAAACATCAAACGCATCAGCCGCCGAGATGACGGCCTGGGGCACTCGTCCCTGCGCCTAGTGCTACATCCGAAGCGAGCTTGGTTCACATGAGCTCCTCGCAAGCTCTCTTGTAGCACCACTGCAGCCGTCGACGGGACAGCACCGGTGGAGGGTTGATAACGGACGCCTTTGGCTACCCCTTGCTCTACAAAGCATTTCACCCCACATGGCCCTCGTCACATGGGAATGCAGGGGTGAACGGGGCAGCGCTCACGCGCTGATCAACGCCTCAGATCCCTCGCAAGCACTCTTCTAGCACCATGCCAAGATGACTCCATGAACTTTCCCCGGTGGATGAACCCAGCAATAAGCCTCCGGCATATTGACTGCAAGGGTCCTATATCTATTTGCTCTTGGGTAGCAGCTCAGGCTCCCCGACGGGTATTTATAGCCCCTAGTCGCCAGAGGACGAAAGATTTTCTCCACTATCACGAGCGCGAGCTCCACGCCACGCGTCTTTTCCTCCAGCTTGAAGTGCACAGGTCACCCTTATCTCCTTTGGCTCCACTCGACCACGGGAGCACCCTGTGCAATCACGGGAACTCTGTTCCTGAAGCCGCATCACAGAAGCGACGCCGCCTTGCCTGCCTCTCCTTGGAGGAGGAATCCTCCGGGACATGAACCTTTCGCCAAGATAAGTTTCGATTGATTAACTTCATTAATTCCGCGAGCTTTAAAACAAGTTGCTAAAGTACTCGGGGAGCACACGCCTTAATCCGTGAAACCTCGGCTCTTCCGTACGCCTACCCTCCTACGCGTGCACGCGGCCCAGCTCCCTGCGCTATGGACTACGGCTATCGGGGACCAGGTGCATAAACGTAATAGGCTAACTGCCCGAGGAAATTAAAAGACTTGAAAGCAGGAAGCGGAGTTCATTAATATTTATATCGCCGAACACTTTCTCCTCGAATTTTTACTTTGTTGCAGGGTACAGACGACCACTCGGCGTGCTCAGCCCTCACGCTCGGGGGCTGGCGCCGGGACGACCACTCGGCGTGCTCAGCCCTCACGCTCGGGGGCTGGCGCCGGGACGACCACTCGGCGTGCTCAGCCCTCACGCTCGGGGGCTGGCGCCGGGACGACCACTCGGCGTGCTCAGCCCTCACGCTCGGGGGCTGGCGCCGGGACGACCACTCGGCGTGCTCAGCCCTCACGCTCGGGGGCTGGCGCCGGGACGACCACTCGGCGTGCTCAGCCCTCACGCTCGGGGGCTGGCGCCGGGACGACCACTCGGCGTGCTCAGCCCTCACGCTCGGGGGCTGGCGCCGGGACGACTATTCGGCGTGCCTCGGACAGCTCGACCCGGCCCTCACGCTCGGGGGCTGGGCGCCGAAATTAACGTCGGATGATCTAGCCAGATGCTCCTTGACTAACCCTTGGACCGATTCCTTCGGAATCGCTTCAAGGCTCGGGGGCTACGGCCAACGGACGCACCTCGCGGCGCATCCGTTGATTGTCTGACGACCTCAGAAGAAGGCTACTAACCCTTGGACCGATTCCTTCGGAATCGCTTCAAGGCTCGGGGGCTACGGCCAACGGACGCACCTCGCGGCGCATCCGTTGGAAGACGGCTCTTTTCTCTCCAGTATCACGCGGTTTCGCTTCCAACTGCAGCAGGCTCGACGCTCATCAGACAGCACGACCTCGCCGACTTGTCTCTCAACCACGTACTACTCGGGGGCTTGTCGGGGGTAGACCCCCAGGGGTGCCCAGCAGGCGGATTGGCCCAACCAGCAAGGGGCGGCCCAATCCGAGTGCAACTGGATCGGTTTGTCGGACTGGGTGGCCCACCAGTCGGGAGGCCCACCAGTCGGGCGAACCGGATGGGCGCGATGGCGCGCGCGGCAAGGAAGAAGACGGCGTATCCCGCAAGAAGCTCGGAGATCAGATAAACTAGCCGGAATTATAGGGAAAGATATCTGTAATCGTTATAGGATCGAATCCTTGTAATTCGGGTAGGTTACGATCTCTGGCCGACTTGTAACTCAAGGCAGCCGGACTATATAAGGCGCCTTGAGACCCCCCTCCAAAACACGCTACAACCCACGATCATACAACCCTAGGACAGAACCCAACTACGGAGATCCTTCCAGGAACTTCATACACAGTAATACAATCACCCCCAACACAGGACGTAGGGTATTACGTCATCTCGACGGCCCGAACCTGTTCAATCCTTGCGTCTTGTGTTACCATCGGCTTCTGATCCTCGATCTGTCCCTCGACAAATCAACCACGTAGGCTATCCTGTGTGGACTACCGGGTCCAAACATCCGACACAAGGTGACAAGAACTCATGAATTCATGATGCCGGCGTTCGTAATGAAAGATCAGAAGGTGGAAGAAATACCTTCGGTAACTGCACACCCCCCTTGAACCTTCTACTTCTAAACCTGATGATAAGCTTGGTGCTGCACTTTTACATACCGATGAAGTAGTGAGCAATCTTATGGATAGGATAGATAAAATTGAAAAGAATAGGTTGTTAGAATCATCTTATTATGCACATAATATACAACCTATGCAACATGAGAATATGCATGCGAATGTGTCGGCTATACCAGGAAAAACACCTGAAAATCTATTGTATGGTATGCAGGCTAACTTTTATACAGGACAAACACCGCCGCCGCCACATGTTTCACTAGCCACGGTAAAACCGGTGACACCGGTTCTAGAAACCGGTGCCACCGGTTCTGTCACCCAGGCTGCACAGCAGTTGACACCACCTGTTTCGGCTCCTCTTTCGGTAGTCCCTAACCGAAATACAGAGGTAGTTAATGGATCTGCTTTTATTGGAACACGTGCATACACATCACCTCCTTTGCCTAATCAAAACACTAATTCTGGTGGTGCTCCTAATGATGTGTATGATCAATATTTACGGCAAGGCTCTACTCGCATGCCTCATGTTGTTCAAGCTCAAAGTACAGCCACAGGGCAATCTGATCTAGCTCGTTCAAATTTATATGCTGAATTTTATAAAATGAAGGACGAGTTGGCTAGTATGATGCAGGATAAGCTTGGTATTGATATGGGTAATTCTAGATTATATCAAAAACCATACTCTGCTAATTTTGATGTTGTAGCTTATCCCAATAATTGGCGTGTTCCTGATTTTGTAAAATTTAATGGTGATGATAATAAGACCACTTGGGAATACATTAGCCAATATATTGCTCAACTAGGAGAGGCTAGCTCTAGTGATGCTTTGAAAGTTCGCATGTTTTCATTATCTTTGACTGGAACTGCTTTCTCTTGGTTTTCTTCATTAACTCCTGGCTCAATTAATTCATGGAATCAGTTAGAGCAGAAATTTCATGATCATTTTTATAGTGGAAGTACTTAATTAAAATTGACAGATTTAACATCGGTTAAGCAACAAAGAGATGAATCTGTTATAGATTATTTTAAATGATTCAAGGAAACTAGGAACCGATGCTTTAATTTGTCACTTTCTGAAAGGGATCTAGCTGATGTCGCTTTTAATGGTTTAAGATCCTTTATTAAAGAAAAGATAGAAGGTTTTGAACATTTTTTGGTTAATCAAGTACAAGTGAGAGCTTTAGCTACTGAAAATCGAATTAAAAATGCTAATGATACATATAAGACTCATCGTTCTATTGTACATGTTATTACTTATGATTCTAGTAGTTCGGACGATGATGAAGATGTGTATATAGCTGAACTTGTGTGGCCTTCTAAGAATAAATCGTACACATGTCCATCCCTTAAGCCAATTCAAAAGAATCGGCAAGAAGAAGTGCGATTTACTTTTGATGTTTCTAAGTGCGATCGTATCTTTGATGAATTATTAAAGAATGGAAATATTAAAATGTCTCATGCTATTCCTTCACCTGAAGAACTTAAAAGGCGGGCATATTGCAAATTACATAATTCTTTTTCGCATGCTACTAATGATTGCAATGTTTTCCGTCGACAGGTGCAATCGGCCTTCAATGAAGGACGTTTGACATTACATGAGATGCAGGTGGATAAAGCACCTTTCTCTGTCAACACCCTTGAGATGCAACCTCCTAAGATTCTGGTTCGGCCGCATCAAGTCGAATCAATTAAAGGAAAAAATATTATTGTGGATGATGCGAAGCCAAAGCCTGAAAATTTGAAGGGAAAATCAATTGTCAGGGAAGTGGTGTGTGAGAAGACTCCCAATGGCAGAGAGACTTTCAAGATCACTACGAGAGTCACGGATCTCGGGGGGCAAGGAACATCCAGGGCACCGGTTGAGCCTACTGCACAGGAAAAACCGGTGCCACCAGTTTCTGAAACCGGTACTACCAGTTTTGGTCAGGGGCGCCCAAAAATGCTAAAGCCTAAGCGTCCTGAGATTGGAACCTGGAAAATCAATGTGGCCAAGGATCAGGGTAAAGTTGCAAAACCAAAGCCGACCTTTGACCAGTTATTTTCCAAATATGCTAATCAAAGGCCAGTTGATGAGGATTGGCCAGTAAAAAAGAGAAAGAGATCACCTATACGTCAAGAAAAGCCAATTTCGCCTCCAAGGGCGAATAACAGGCAGAAGGGTGATGGTGCTAGTTTTTATCCCCAACAAAATCAGTATCAAACCATGCCATGGATGCCTCCATATTATAATCCGGCATGGGATTGCAATAGGATGCACATGCCCTATTACCCTATGCAATATCCTCCTTTTCATCCAGGATGGGGTAATAGCAGAGTACCAGCACATAAGAGGTTGGTAGATAACCGTTTGGCTCCTCGTCGATCAGGTTGGGATGTACCACCTAAATCCAGTGGCACCAGCTTCCAAAACCGGTGGAACTGGTTTCCTTAGGGAAAGCGGGCTTCTCCTCTCAAGCAGGTTTATCAGCCTAAGAAGGTGGAGGAAGTTGTCCAGAAGATGGATGTCGACCAAGAGAGGACTACAGCTGCTGATGTGATTCAGATTGGTGACTTCCAAGTGAATTTAAAGAACGATGACAAGATGCCAATTGTGGTTGGTGATGAGGCTAAGCCATCAGTCCAGAAGGATGTTGCTGCAGAATCTGATGAGGGTAAGAAGGTTGAAATTGATAAATCTAAATACTTCATGCCTAGATGGTGTCCTCCAGGTTTGACACGCACCTAAAAGAGGAAGTTGCAGCGGCTTCGCTTTCAAGAACAGAAGGAGAAGGAGTAGGAGAAGCAGAGGGAGGGGCACTTCAACAAGTACAGGCCCATGATTCCTCCAGGCAAGAGATGGAAGAAAATTGACGTTCCAGAGTCAAATCTGGTGGCACCGGATTCTAAACCGGTGGAACCGGTTTTAGCTCCCTCGGTGCCAGCTGCTACGCCAAAACCGGTGGCACCGGTTTTGGATCCAGTGGTACCGGTTTCTGCTGATCTAGGATCATCTCGTGTTTCTTCTGAGATTTTTGTTACTTCTACATTTGATCAGAGATTGTCATCGGATTTTCAGGATGTGGACGATGAACAGCTTGTTGATTATGATTCATCTCCTGATCGTATGAATGTGGATGCTAATGTGGTGCACCTTTCTTCGGATTATTACATTATTCCAAAGGAGGAGATGGCTCATTTAGACTTTGGCCCAAATGAAGCTATATTTAAAAGGCCAAAGGATTCTGAAAATCATCTAAAGGCGTTGTACATGAAGGGGCATATCAATGGAAAGCCAGTTTCGCGGATGCTTGTTGATACCGGGGCGATTGTCAATTTGATGCCCTATTCTATGTTCAAGAAGCTTGGTGGATTAGATGATGAGCTGATCAAGACCAACATGACTGTCAGTGGTGTGGGAGGAGGCGAGCCTATGAGTGCTAAGGGCGTTACTTCTATGGAGCTCACCGTTGGGAGCAAGACATTGGCTACTGCTTTCTTCGTCGCCGAGGCTCAAGGTAACTTCAGTTTAATATTGGGTCGTGATTGGATTCATACAAATAGATGTGTACCTTCTAGTTTGCATCAATTTCTTATTCAATTCCTGATGCATGGATACTTCGGATTCTCGCACAAATGACCATGGCTTCACAACAATGAGAAGATACGTGAGAAAGTCTAGCTCTATGACTTTAAATGAAGCGCTTTGCGGGAGGCAACCCGATCTTTTGTTTATTATCTATATAATATGACGGTCTATATTGTGCTCTTTAATCGAATCATCAAGTAACATTGTACCATTGCTTTAATAAATGCCACAACTTTACGTTGTGTGATCTAAATGTTATTGAGGGGGCACTTTGTTATTTGATCTTGGAAAACATGTAGACCCTTTTGTGTGCTTATTTGTGTTTAAAGTCTTTTTCTTTGTATCTTTTTAGAGAGAAATATGAGGTATGACACCACCCTTTGATTCTAAACTTGTGGCTAGTTGACTTAGGCTAACTTTTGTTTTGTTTTTGGACCACCACATCATGTCATATCATTTTGTTCATCCACCTCGTGTTGCACTCCATGCCATGTTGTTCTCACCCTTGCATTGCATTGCATGTTTTGTTTTGATCTAACCTTTTGTCAAACCCACCTAAGCCGTCCTATCACCCCGCCAAAAACCGGAGCCAACAAGGGTAGAATTGACTTGTGTTGATTTGCTTGCCGTCACCATTCGGATTAGCCAAATCTATCTCTATTCCTTGTTCTCACTGAAAACTTTGACTAGCCCTCCTACGAGATCCTAAACCCTTAGGAAAATCCCTCATACCTATAGCCATCCTAAAACCATAGGTTTTGTTTTCCACCCAAATGAAACAACCTTTGTTTTTTTCTCTTTTAAACCACCTTAGGTAGATTTTCTAAGCTTGACTTCTCTCTTCAAAAATTTTTGTTTTAAGCCAAAAATATAGGATACCCATGAATCTTCCCCTAAACCTCGTTAGCTAGGTTGTTTGGTTCTTTTCGATGAATGATTTTCTTGTCGACAATGCTTCACTTCTTAGGAGGTGGTTGGCCAAACTTTGTCGCTCTAAGCAATTGCTTTTTGAATGAATTGATTGTGGAACAACATTGAAAGACCTTTCAACCTTGATAACCCTTGTTTTTGCTAACTTTTTGCACTTGTATTTTGCATTCACTCCATCATTCCGTCATGCACTTGTTAGCTCGGCTCTTTCACGAAACTTAACGATGAATGCTTGTATATCTATGTTAATGCTTGGACGGCATTTTCCATTTACAATCTTGTGTAAACATGGTGTTTAGACATGATCGCGGACCATCATCATTTAGTTTTGAGAGTCTTGTTAGCATTTACATTGCATTGGTCGGTTTATAAGCTTTGCAATGCGCTTGATTTTTCTTGTGCTATAAAGAAATATTGATCTTGGGATAGACATGGTGTTTTAACCTTGGTTAATAGATCTTTATGACTATGGAGAAATTCGGCAACCTAGTTGTAAACATAGTGTCTAGAACTAGATGAAAACATTGTCGTTGTTTATATTCCTTCCTCTCATTTGCATGCTCACTTTGCACATGCGCACACCCATTAGGTTTTTATTTTTCTCTTTTACTAGGTTAATTATGCCACAAGTTAAGGTCTTAGGGATGTCATTGGTTGTTGGCATTTGCTTATACTCCCGGCCGTCACCCCGGGGGTAGTTTGTGCGTTTCAAGTATTTTGCAGGCATGAAGAAGGAATCCCATAAATTTGTGATCAAAGTTACAACCAAGATCGTTAACATCTCTGAAGATTGAAAGGGACACTGCTGTTTTCATCAAAAATCTGCACATGTTCAAAGATGTACAAGGAACAAAAAGTTGATATTCAGAAGCTCCATCAAATTCTCGTTCCAATGCATCCAAGATCAATGAATTTGAAGACCCATATAAGGAGATACGTCAAAAACATTGGGCGCTGCGCGTTCTGAAATTAGCTCGGGACAGATTGCAGTGCTGGACTAACTCTTTTGTTTGGAATCCGTTTTGGGCAAATGATGACTCGTTGAAAAGAGAAATTTGTGCACTTTGCAATGGAGGAAGGGTGCAGTACATGTTCTATTCTGGAAATAAAAGAAAAATTCATAGAATATGAAGCAGCAATGAAGACAACAAGCAAGGAAGTGATAACGATACGAAGAATGATTGGGACCATGGCTTGATGACAAGAAGAGGTTGAAGAAAGTTAAACAAAGGTGAAGAAGCATAAAGATAATCTCCAAACACATGGCAGAAGGACTTCAAGAATCACATGACGGTTCACCATCTTTTTTCACGCTTAGCAACATGCTAAGTATGGGGTAGGACTTGTTGGACGAAAAGGAAAAAAGCCATATGGAGTACAATGATCATGGTTGCCACAAGATGCTCAAGATTCTTCTTTCATGCTAAGCACAATGCTTAAGCATGGGGGAAGCCACGCTACACTCCACTACAAGCATCGAAAGACGGTAACTCTCTCTCAACCTTTTCTTTGTTTATCTACTTCTTAATGCTTGTATATATGTATGCCATCGACCATAAGTTAGAAACCTTTGTATATCTCTCTTGTTAATAACATGGCTACTAGGAGGACAACCTAGTTTTATTTTTGTTTTCTATAAATAATGATCACCACCACTTTGTGCTCACCATGATGACTTCATTTTAACGCCTTTGCATATGGAAAAGTGATGAAAGTTGCCGCCTTGTTCTACCTACATGATGTTGTATATGACTTGACCGTTTGCTCTCTATAAAATGAACTTAAATCGATATAAATACCGGCTCTTTTATTTGTGGAGGTTAAATGACTAAATTCTAGACCCACATATTCCTTATATTGCTCTCTGATTTAAGTTTACCGATGACCTTATGCCTTGTATTATTTTATTTAAAACTTGATTCTCAATGCTATCTACATTCGTGAATCTCTTGCAAATTTCTACCTACCAAAGCCTTTACATATACATGATCTTTCATGATGAAACCTTTAGAATTGTAAACTTATATTTTGATGAGTTGGATTAAGATTGATTTCTATGGTTCGAGACTAAGAAGCTGGCCATTCCATTTTGCGTACCTTCCTTTTGCTAGCCTTTCTATCCATGTATTGTGAGTTTCTACACTGGAAACATCGCAAACTTCGCTGGATATCCACCCTAAACCCAAATATCTTTTTGTGATTACCTCCTTGACCACAACCCAATTTGAGTATGGATTATCATCTCAAGGAAAATCTAGAGAATCAAGAGTTTGACACAAGGAACATATATTTGGGAGGCATCAAGGAGCGCGTACAAGAAAAATTAGAAGAAACGGAGGTCCACAATGAGTGGGCTGGCCGGTCTCAACACCATGAGCCGACCGACCTACCCTCTATCCTCCTCCAATGGCTTCAATATTCGACGAGAAGATACTCCCTGAAGATTCAAATCATTTTCCAAAAGATTGAGATGGATACTTACTCTAGCATTAGCCACCACTTCTATGCTTGAGGACGAGCAATCGTTTAAGCATGGGGGGAGGTGTTGAGTAAGTACTAATGATTGCTAGAAGTTCTAAGGAGCATAAAGAAAGAAAAGAAAAAGAAAAAATATGTGTTGAAAAAGGAAGAAAGGAAAGAAAAAAAAGATGTGAAAATAAATGCTCCTTAGTTTTTTTTGCTTCATTAAATTCCATAGTGCCTTAAAGATTATTCCATACTCAAATATTCCAACTATGTGCAATCCGATAATGAGGACTTCATTTGTGCATTGGGATCATCCACTTGCCATTTGCACATGTCCACTATCTAAATGTGTGTGTTCCATCCATCTCTCTCTCCGATATTTATTTTCCATGGCCTTTTTGACTAGTCTCGGTAATTTCAATAGATCTCTCTTTTAGTTTGACAATATTTCATATATAATGTTTTGCTAGGATTGTTTTTACCTACCAAGCTCCACATAAGCCTTCCACTTTCAAATATGAGTAGAATAGGTTGAAAATAATCTAGTATAGGCTTGAGCGACTTGATGAGATGAGTGTTTCCATGAGCTTTTGCAAGAGAATCTCACTTATGTGGGATATGCATCTTTTTGAAAACTCTTCACGATGGAACAAGGTAAAGGTCTAAAGTTCGCTTAAGTTCAAGAGCATTGCATTTATTATTATTGTGGCTTGTTCTTTATTGCTAGTCTATCTTCCATAATGAAAAGTAGCCGGTCACAACTTGAACTTTAAATGCCAAACACTTGAGAGCAATGTGTCTTGTTGTGTATGACTAAGTGCAGGGAAAACATTGAAGGGCAATGCTGATTTCCTTGTTAAGCAAAGATCTTGGACTTACTCGAGGACGAGCAAGGCTTAAGCATGGGGGGAATGTTGACGCTCATTATACATACACTTTTAGTGCCATTTAAGTGGTGGTTTTGGACTAATTCATATACTATCCCGCCACTTGGCACATGAAATAACCCCATTTTCGTATGTGTGTTGTATTTTGGAGCATATCGTGTTTTTGCAGGAAAATGGCCCAATTTGGGGCATTTATATTCAAGTCCAAAAGCAACACCAAACCCAACGGAATCAAGACAAACAAAGGAGGCCCAAACCAACATTTTTAGAGCAACTTCCATATAGGACATCATGCATACATGGACAAGGATCGTCGAGAGAAGCTTGCACGCGAAAGATGGGACCGAGCCGAGCCAAAAAAAAGGCCCAGGTCGGCCAGCCCAAGGGCCCTAGGCCGGCCGGCCTAGGATGTTTTTACGTCGGTTCGACCTCCCCTTTGAACCACGGACTCCTCGGACTATTTATAGTCCCTGTACACGAAGGGAGGCGCATCCATCCACCAGAACTCGGCGAAACCTAGGGCATACACCAAAAGGAGACGACGGCCGCCGCAAGTCCTCGAAGTTGTCTAGGAATGGCTTAGGCCTACCCTAGCCGCCATGGCCTCCCTGCGTGGTTGTGCCATGGTGGAGTTCAAGAGCTAGTAGTGGATCATCTATGGTTTGTACTCGGAGATGATGATCTAATACATCTATTATGTGAGTAATGTTCTTCATGTCATCCGATCTTTTAGCGACTCGATTCCTTCTTCTATGATCTTGTGCTTTTCTTGGGTTAGCTTTACTTTCAATCTATTATCGAGATAGATTGCTTGGGGTGATCTTGTAGTCATGGTGGCTAGAGGTTCATACCGGATCTACCAATTGGTGCAACACGTTCTTCGTGAACGTGCTCTTAAGTTACCCACGCCGATAGGGAGCATCGTGAGAGGGTGTGATCTCATGTAAGGTGGGGCTTTCGGGGGTTTGACCGGAGAATAGTAGTTTAAAGACGGCTTTGGATGAGATGCATGATGTGCTTGCTCCTTTTCGCTAGAACTACAACTAGAAGGCGATAGGCTCGTTTATCCCTTTGGTTGTGCTTAATCTTTACCTATGTTCATGGGTGCGATCAACCTACACACCACTCACATCTTATAGCAGGTTTACCCTTTATATGCAATCTATGCCTAACGGTGGGATTAGATCCATTTAGATTAGATGGAAAACCCTAGGTAGTTCATTGTCGATCCACGGATTGATAAATCTTGGATGAATACTCTAAGAGAAAAGCTACGATGATCCGTGCGCTTGCGGTTCTCAATTGGCGCGTCTATGGACCGTCAACACCGACGCAGGATGACGAACCCATCTAAAAATAGGATGGCATATCATTTTGTAGCCAAATGAAACACATGTTTAGCTTCTTTTGTAAAACTCATTGCCAAAATCATTAAACACTTTAAAGGATAAAGTGAACGGGGCAGCTAACAGCGAGAGAAGCCAGAAGGTTTTGGGGCCTATAAGTGATGTATTTCTCTTGTTCGAGCTAAAATATACATAATTGGACCCAAATATAAATACATGAATATACATATATGTGTATATGTAAACTATAACTACATTTTGTATGAAAATTATTGGGTGTACATCTGTACATCCATCTCCATTAGTTAGGACTGCCCCTGATCCCTAGCGCGCAGCCGAGCTCGTCCACAGACGGAGTCAAACGACGCTCCAACTGGATCGACCCCGTCCCTCTGATTTGGAGGGAAAGACTCAACCAGGATCTTTGAGAAATATTCTCTATCGAGGTCCGATCCAACCTATTTCAGCTTCAACCAAACACCTCAAAAAATGGATCCGACACAACCTAACCCATTTCGACCCAGAAGCAAACACCACGTAATACCTAAGCGTGTGTTTGTTTTGCGGGTAGATGTGGGTTGGGTTGGGTTGGGCCCGATCTAGATTTGTGGGTTCAGATAAACTCATCTTATGTTTGGTTAAGAGGTTGTGATCGTTCCAGTTTTTTGAATTTAGAGGGTTGGG
>QPGU01000212.1:0-16036 GCA_004135705.1 Alloteropsis semialata | reverse complement strand
ATATTACTCGTTGATATGCTAAAGGATGGATGACCGTGAGTGGATGTACACGGGCTGGTCACGTGGGGGTGACTTGAGCATGGATTGGATCCAGAAGACCGAGTCTTTCTTGGATCAAGCATTTGCAAATGTTAGAGGAGCGTCTACCACTTGGTGTCCCTGCAGCAAATGTGGAAACACGCGTCGACAAACAAAGCAGGTCATGACCCAGCATCTTTGCAAGTATGGATTTACGAGGGACCATACCAGGTGGACCTATCATGTGCGAGCCGATCGCGCGAGAGACGAGGTCGTGAGACAACGCATCGAGGAGCACGATGCTGACGCCGGGGTAGCAGACATGTTAGATGACTATCATGAAGCACAGATCGATGAAGAACGCAGGGAAGAGGAGCCAGAGGCAACCGCAAAGGCGTATTATGACATGTTGGCTGCGGCACAACAACCCCTTCACGAGCATACCACTGTTTCTCAGCTGGATGCTATTGCACGCCTAATGGCCGTAAAGTCTCAGTTTAACCTGGGTCGAGACGCCTTCGATGTTATGGTGACTGTTTTTGGCAGCCTGCTTCCGGGTGGTCACATTCTGCCAAAGAGTATGTATGAGGCACAGAAACTCCTTCGTGCACTTAAGATGCCATATGAGCAGATTCATTCTTGCCCGAAGGGATGCATCTTGTTTAGAAAAGAACATGCAGAAGAAAAGTATTGTCCAAAGTGTAAATCCTCTAGGTTCCTGGAAGTAGACTCAGGTGATGGTCATAAGAGGCAGAGCACAGTCCCCGTGAAAATCTTACGGTACCTTCCCTTCATACCGAGGATCCAACGGCTTTACATGACCGAGGAATCCGCGAAACAGATGACATGGCACAAGAATGGACGTCGATACAATCCCGACAAGCTGGTACATCCATCCGATGGTGAGTCATGGACGCACTTTGATTCGATTCATCATGATAAAGCTCTCGAGGCTCGTAATGTACGTGTTGCGCTGGCAACAGATGGTTCAATCCTTATGGGATGATGGCTGCCCCATACACTTGTTGGCCCATGTTCGTTATCCCCCTCAATCTCCCGCCCGGCGTCCTCTTTCAACGACAGAACATATTCCTGTCGTTGATAATTCCTGGATATCCGGGGCATAATATGAGTGTGTACATGGAGCCTCTGATAGATGATTTGGTCCGTGCTTGGGACGAAGGGGTATTGACATACGACCGAGCTACGAAGACAAACTCAAAATGCATGTTTGGTACGCATACTCACTGCATGACATGCCGGCGTATGGGTTATTCTGCGGCTGGTGTGTTCACGGGAAGTTTCCATGCCCAGTATGCAAGACGGCTGTGATGTTCATTTGGTTGAAGGAAGGTGGCAAATATTCGTCGTTCGACAAACATCGACAATTCCTCCCTCTTGAACATCCATTCAGACAAGACATAAGAAACTTTACGAAAGGTGTCGTAGTTAATGATCCTGCACCACATATGATGACAGGTGCCGAGGTTCGTGCTCAGTTAGATGCTCTCGCCGTCAATGTAAAAGATGGAGGTTTTGTAGGGTATGGTGTGGAACATGCGTGGACTCAGAAGTGTGGCTTGTGGAGGCTCCCCTATATGGATGATATTCTTCTTCCACATAACATTGATGTCATGCACAGTGAGAAGAATCTGGGCGAGGCACTTTGGGGTACAATCATGGACATTGCCGATAAGACAAAGGACAATGTGAAGGCTAGAGTTGATCAAACGAGGTTATGCAATAGACCAAAAATGGACATACCGCCTCCTAAAGGCGGCAAGCAATGGAAAAAGCCTAAGGCCGATTACGTCCTGACGAGGGACCAAAGGAGGGAAGTACTAGCATGGTTCCAAACGCTAAAGTTTCCTGATGGGTATGCAGCGAATCTGAGGAGGGGAGTGAACTTATCTACTCTGCGAATCAACGGGCTCAAGAGTCATGACTACCACATATGGCTTGAGCGCCTTCTTCCGGTGATGGTTCGAGGCTATGTCCCTGAGCATATCTGGCTAGTGCTGGCAGAGTTGAGCAATTTCTTCCGCCAGCTTTGTGCTAAGGAGGTATCTCGGTCCGTGATTGCAGACATGGAAAAAATGGCTCCTGTGTTGCTCTGTAAGTTGGAGAAGATCTTTCCACCTGGTTTCTTCAATCCGATGGAGCATATGATTTTGCACCTCCCGTATGAGGCACGAATGGGGGTCCTGTGCAGAACCGTTGGTGCTATTCTATTGAGAGATGTCAAAAAGTTCTTCGAACTAAATGTAAAAATAAAAGCAAAATTGAAGCTTCCATTGCCGAGGCATACATTCTGGAGGAGGTGTCAAACTTCACAACAAAATATTATTCTGACAACCTTCCTAGCGTGCATAATCCACTCTCTCGTTACAATGCCGGCGAAGAAGAATCGAACCTCAGTATTTTTCGGGGGCAACTCGGAAAGGCAAGTGATGCGACCACCAAGACCTTGAATATTGAAGAGTGGCGCAATATCATGCTATATGTCTTGAAAAACCTTGACGAAGTGGAGCCGTACATACAGTAAGTTCTCAACGAACTTGTTCTCGAATATTCACTCTTCTGCATCCAACCCTCCTTTGCGTTTGTACAGGGAATTTCATTTGCAATACTGGCGTCCATCAAGACCACCTACCCTGCAGGAATATGACAACCTTCTTAAACATGGTGCGGGAAATGGGATGCCCGATTTCATTTCTTGGTTCAAACAGAAGGTAATGTCCTATTTAGCGTCTACTTAGTATGACATTACAATTTAGCTCGTACTTCATATAACGAATTATCCTGATTGAACTTCTAGGGCCAAACTGATGCGTCAATGAGTCCCGAGTTGAGACAAGTTGCCGATGGCTGTGCCTTTAGGGTCAGATCATTTGGCGCTTATGACGTGAATGCACTACGAGTCTCGCGTCCAGGCTATCGTGTATTACTATGGGACATACGAGAATTTGAAAGTTAGCAAAGAAGAAGCCAGAAACATGCGGTTGACTAAGGACCAATTCATGAGGGTAAGTATGTCATATACTTGATTGATGACTAAGGATTGAGTACGTTCAATTTTACATGTCATGTATTTGATGATGTGCAGGCGGTTCCTTGGTGGTGCGCCCAGCACATTCAGTGCTGGGAAATGATCGTGGATAAGTGGCTCGCGGAGGAATGGAAGGAGATCCACAACGCTGCCCGGGAGCGGCGTTTGATGATGCCAGGTGCACCACACCATCAAGGCAACCTTAACACCGAGGAGTACGCGGCTAGATGGGTACGTGAATTCATTTCTATATTCTAATGGTCAATTCTGATTAATTTGTAACCATCTTGCTGTCTTTTTTGCAGTCGCAAGCACATGGTGGCCAGCCTTGCACCCCGCTCATGGCATATGCTTTGTCCCACAAGGGTAAGGCGAAGTCCGACGTCACCTTCAACCCGCAGGACCCGCCTGAGGCGTACAGCAATCCAACCGTCCACAGCCGCATCAGTGAGTACTCATCGATGGCAAGGCAGGTCCATGGGCCGGATTTTGATCCGACCACCGCTGAGCTTGATGGAGAAGTGATCATGAGGGTGGGAGGAGGCAAGAAGCATGGCCGGTACTGGATGGGCGACAGTACACTCGACACGGCCAGTACTCCCACTCTCTCTCAGATTAAAGCCAGGAGCACGAGCTCAGCCCCGCCCATACGCCCACGGCCGACCGCTGCACAGGCCCAGATGGACGCACTCCAGGTAATTTCTGTTCTAACTGTTGTTAATTGATTCGCTTAAATATGTTTTGTATTGTAACATTGGCATGAAATATTGCAGGCCCGAATGGAGCAAGAGATGAAAGCACGGGAGGAGGAGATGGAGCGGAGGTGGCAGGCCCGGATGGACCAAGAGCTGAGAGCACGGGAGGAGAAGTTGAAGGCAGACTTTCTGCAGCAGCAGGAGGCCGACCGGATGAGGCTGGATCAAATGGCTCAGTACTTGCAGAGTATTGGGACGTCGTTAGGTCAAGCGCCGCCATCAACGCTATTCGCTCCACCACCTCCTGCGGATGTTACTCCTGTGAGTCACTTGTCAACTTTTGAAGTTTTATTTCCTCATAATGACTTAGAACTTAGAATGACTTAGAAAGAAGCTTAGTGACTTAGAATGACGTAGAAACAAGTTAGATGACTTAGAATGACCTAGAAACAAACTTAGAATGCTTTTTGTTCGAATGCTTTATCTTTTATGCAGAATCAGTCGGCGGCGTCGAATGATGGGCCCATCGCACCGGACATGTCGCCGCCTCAGCCGCCTCAGTGGATACGGTACGGGCCCTTGCCGCAGCTGCCTCCCACCACGTCGTACCAGCAGTGGCCGCAGCCCCCTCAGAGCTCGCCCTACCCGCAGCACCCTCACGGCTCGCCCACCTGGCCGCCGCCGCCGCGCCCACCGCCGTCTCTGTGAGTTCTTTGGACTTACGCCCTTGTATCGACCTATATGGATTTGTATGGACCTTTTATCGGCTTGTATGGACTTCTATGGATTTGTATGGACTTGTATGGACTACTAGTGGTTGTGGATGAACGATACTTGAGTTTATTTGCATATGTGGATTATTTGACTATATAAACTGCCTGTGATGGTTATTGTGAATTATAAACTGCCTGTGATGCTTATTGTGAAATATATATGCCTGTGATTTGTGTTTGGGGTCTCATTTACCAAAAAATGGAAAAAAAATTGGGGGGGGGAAGGCCTCTTTGCCGTGTGCAATGGCTTTGGCACACGGCAAAGAATGGGCCTTTGCC
Source organism: Alloteropsis semialata (assembly GCA_004135705.1). NCBI lineage: Eukaryota > Viridiplantae > Streptophyta > Magnoliopsida > Poales > Poaceae > Alloteropsis > Alloteropsis semialata. Next base: position 11,222 of record QPGU01000212.1, on the reverse strand, counting down.
GTGTGCCATGGCCATTGCACACGGCAAAGAGTGGGCCTTTGCCGTGTGCAATGGCCATGGCACACGGCAAAGGCCCATTCTTTGCCGTGTGCCACGCCGTCAGGCACACGGCAAAGCCACTCACACCGTCACTTCGGCCGTCTAGTTCAAAACCTTTGCCGTGGGCCACATTTGACACACGGCAAACCTTTGCCGTGTGCCCGTGGAAAGGCCCACGGCAAAGGCGCCTTTGCCGGCCCACTCTTTGCCGTGTGCCCTTTGCCGTGGGCGGCACACGGCAAAGGCTTTGCCGTGGGCAAAAGGCCCTTTGCCGTGTGCCCCTGGCACACGGCAAAGAAGTTGATTCCGGTAGTGATTCCCACTGCCAGGAGCCTGTGGCAGAGTGTCGTTGTCATCATCATCCCCACCTTCTCCGTCCCCGTCCTCATCATCCCCATCTTCCTCATCATCATTCTCATCATCTTCAACATGAGGCAGATTCAACAGCTCAGCAACATATCTCGAGACACGGGCCCTCAGCACATCAGCAACCCTCTGGCAGCATACATCCAACAGCTTTGTTTGGCCCGTTTTCGATGCCAACTGCAGGGTCATTCACATATATTTATTAGCTCACTTGCAAATAGAGTAACTCACACAACAATTGGACATATGCATAGCATGACTCCTGCACTAGACTATGAATCTTAGGCAGCTCAAATTGCAAATCATCATAGTAAAGAACAGAAGAAAAGTTTTGTAGGCTAGCAAGCTAAGTTTCATTGCTACATTTGTGCCCCTTGTTTTCATAATTAACATGGAGATACAAAGGTTTTATGGGATGGATCTGCCCCTGACCGTACTTATTTCCTTACGCTAACATGATTTATTAGTGGAAGTATTTTGGGTTATGGAAGCTTAAGCAAAGAATGATGTTATACACACGGCTATTAACTTTTGATTTGTCTCAACTAAGCAGTGCAATAATAGATCACTAGAAAGGAAAAAATGGATAACGCAAGAGCTGAGAGTCATCTAACAGCAGAGCATGTATGCTAGACAAACCATTGAAGTGTTTCATCACCCAAAATCAACCAAAAAAAAGACTAGATCAATATCATACCATAATCAAATCATGAAGTGTGTCTGTGTCCATTATTTCTTCCATAAATTGAATATTCCACTGTTCAATAAGTTTCTGATCCAATCCAAGGTCCTGTCTCTTCACAAAAGTAGTGAACCACCAGAAGATGTCCTTGGAGTAGACGTGAGGTACATCGATCTCAGTCCGCTGGGTCAAGAGTGCAATGTCAATGGCGTCCACCTCGTAAGTTTTTCCGTCAAGAAGACTGACTTTCATAATGACAGGCTGTGTAGATGCATAAGTTGGTTAGGTGTGAAATCATAAAAGTCATAATAGCTGCAAAGTTATACCATTGTGTCAGTACCAGAATCAACAGCCAACACATACATAACTAAATTCAGCATAGCATTCTTTCCATACCACGATAATATCATAAGATTTGTTTGATACAATATTGGATAACACGAATGTTGGATAATTACCCCCTCTTGCTTCTATTATGTCAGCAGCAAGTAGTAATAGTCAAATTGGATTCAGTTGCAAGTAGTAATAGTCAAATTGGATTCAGTTGCAAGTAGTTGTAGTCAAATTGGATTTGCACTGTACTGTAGCGGTTACTGTAGCACTGACTACTGTAGCACCGACCTAAAGCCCTATAAAAGGACATGTAACCCTCCTATGTAAATTGAGTTGCTTATGTTATAAAAAAAAATTTCTGAAGCAGCCCCATTCTATCAGCTGGTTTCTTCCTCCTTCTCCACCAGAGAGTGTGTGCGTGTTTGTGCTGCTGCTGCAGCCATTGTTGCCAACACTTGGTATCAGAGCCGCGGTTGAGTGATCCTGCGAGCTAGCGATGGCTGAGCAGCAAAGAGGATGGGATGGGCGTGGGCGCGCTCACTCCGTGGGTCGCCGGGGCGCGTCTTTGTCACCACGTCGCGGGGCGACATATGTGGTGAAGAAGACCGTCCGGGACATCGGAGGCGCCCAGTTCCCCGTCCTCACCCGCAGCAACTACGCCGAGTGGGAGGTCGTCGTCAAGGTGATGCTGAAGGCGCGCGGTCTTTGGAAGGCCGTGAGCATCGGCACCGAGGACGAGGAGGAAGACCAGATGGCCATGGAGGCCATCCTGAAGGCGACACCGTCGGAGTACGCCGTCACGCTCGGGTCGAAGGACACGGCGAAGGAGGCTTGGGACTCCCTCAAGACCATGCGGCTCGGCAACGAGCGCGCGCGGAAGGCGAAGGCGCAGCAGCTGCGTCGCGAGTACGAGGCACTCGAGTTCCGCGACGGCGAGGCCGTCGAGGACTTCGCGCTCCGGCTCACGGGCATGGTCACCCAGCTGGGCGCGCTGGGCGAACCCATTGGGGAGGAGGCGGCCGTGCGCAAGTTCCTGCGCACGACGCCGGAGCGATTCGACCAGCTGGTGCTGTCGATCGAGACTTGCCTCGAGATGGAGGCGCTCACGATCGAGGACGTCACGGGACGTCTCAAGGCGACGGAGGAGCGCTTCGCCAACAGGGCGGCGCGCGCAGGCGTTGGGACGAGCAGCGGCACCCAGCTCCTCATGTCTCAGGAGGAGCGGCATCCGCGCCCGAAGGCGACGGCGGCGGGGGCAGGCCCTGCTGCCCAGCAAAAGGGCGGCGGTGCGGGCGGCGGAAAGCGCCGCGGCAAGCCGAAGAAGAAGGGCGGCAAGGCCAGCCCGCATGACGTCTGCCTCAGGTGCGGCAAGACCGGGCACTGGGCTCGCCACTGCGACGAGCCGCGCCGCCAAGAGCAGCGCACCGGGCGAATCTCGCCCAAGAGGACGAGGAGCCGGCGTTGCTGATGGCGGAGGTGTGCGCGCTCACCAAGGGCGTTGAGGAGGCGCCGCGCGCATGCGTGGTGCTCGACGAAACGCGCGCACTCATCAACCTCGAGCGTGAAGACGTGTTGGACGCCGAGCGCTGGTACCTGGACTCCGGGGCGAGCAATCACATGACAGGGAACCGTGAGGCCTTCTCCGAGCTCGACACCAGCATCTGCGGCACCGTCAAGCTCGGAGACAACTCCGCCGTGAGCATTGAGGGTCGTGGGACGATCCTCTTCGGCTGCAAGACCGGCGAGCACCGAGCGCTCACTGATGTCTACTACATCCCCAAGTTGCGCAGCAACATCGTGAGCCTTGGCCAGTTGGACGACCGAGGCTGTGAGGTGATGATTAAGGCCGGTGTGCTTCGCATCCGCGACCCCGAGCAGAAGCTGCTCGCCAAGGTGGAGCGCGGCAAGAACCGGCTCTACATCCTGGAGCTGCGCGTCGCCAGGCCGGTGTGCTTGGCGGCAAAGAAGGACGATGAAGCGTGGCGCTGGCACGAACGGTTCGGCCACCAGAGCTTCGACGCTCTCACGAGCATGGCGCGCCACGGAATGGTGCGTGGGCTGCCGCTGATCGAGCGGGTGGGGGAGCTGTGCGACAGCTGCCTCGCCGGCAAGCAGCGGCGCGCTTCGTTCCCGAAGAAGGCCAACTACCGAGCAGAGGAACTACTCGAGTTGGTGCACGGCGACTTGTGCGGGCCAATCACGCCGGCAACGCACGGCGGACGGCGCTTCTTCCTCCTCCTCGTGGATGACAGCAGTCGGTACATGTGGTTGACGCTGCTGTCGTCCAAGGCAGAGGCGGCGGAGGCAATCAAGTGCTTCAAGGCGCGCGTCGAGGGCGAGACGGGGAAGAAGCTCAAGATGCTGCGGACGGATCGTGGTGGCGAGTTCACCTCGGTCGAATTCGCCCAGTACTGCGCTGAGGAGGGCGTTGGACGTCATCTCACCGCGCCATACTCGCCACAGCAGAACGGCGTGGTGGAACGCTGGAATCAAACCATCATGGGGATGGCGAGGAGTATGCTGAAGGCGAAAGGGTTGCCGGCGGCGTTCTGGGGCGAGGCAGTCACCACCGCGGTCTACATCCTGAACCGGTCGCCGACGAGAAGCTTGGAGGGGATCACGCCATATGAAGCTTGGCATGGAAAGAAGCCGGATGTCTCATTCCTGAGGACGTTCGGCTGTGTTGGGCACGTCAAGGTGACGAAGCCCAACCTGTCCAAGCTGGAAGATAGGAGCGTGCCCATGGTGTTCCTGGGGTACGAGGCCGGCAGCAAGGCGTATCGGCTCTTCGACCCGCAGGCATGGCGCGTGGTGATCTCAAGGGATGTGATCTTCGACGAGAAGGCCAGCTGGAAGTGGGATGAGTCCGGCGACGGGGAAGACGGAGGCGGCGGCGTCAGCAGCAGCTTCACCGTCGAGTACTCGGAGTACTACGTCGCGCCGGGACACGCCCCTGAGCCGGCGGAACAAGGCGCGGGCGGGTCCTCTGTTTCGGGAACAAGGGAAGGCTCCGATTCCGGCTCCGATTTCCCCGCGGCTCCGATCGGGGCAGAAGGAGCACCTCCACTGGCGGCTACACCACCAGGATCCCCTGCTGGACAAGGAGCGCCAGCATCTGCGACTTCAAGCTCCACCTCCTCAGTTCGCTTCGTCACGCCTCCACCGTACGCGTCGCCGCACATCGATGCAGAACACGAGGGCGAGCCACTCCGATTCCGGGCAGTCCGGGATCTCATCGGGGATGAAAGCCCGCCAGGGCACGCGGAGCGTGTTCTTGATGATCAAGAGCTTCACCTGGGCACGGCTGAAGAGCCGGCCACGTTCGCGGAGGCGAAAAAGGAAGATTGCTGGCGGGCGGCGATGCTGGAGGAGATGGGCGCAATTGAAGAGAACTCCACCTGGGAGTTAGTGGATCCTCCGATTGGCTGCAAGCCGATCGGACTCAAATGGGTCTACAAGGTGAAGAGGGACGAGCGCGGGAACGTGGTGCGCTACAAAGCCCGGCTCGTCGCGAAGGGGTACGTGCAGCGCGACGGCATTGACGTCGACGAGGTCTTCGCTCCCGTCGCGCGCATAGACTCGGTGCGCGTTCTGCTCGCGCTGGCAGCGGCGCGAGGCTGGGATATCCATCACCTGGACGTGAAGTCCGCGTTCCTCAATGGGGAGCTGGCGGAGGAAGTGTTCGTGCAGCAGCCGCCGGGCTTCGCTGTTGCCGGGCAGGAGCACAAGGTGTTCCGCCTCCGCAAGGCGCTGTACGGGCTTCGCCAAGCGCCGAGGGCTTGGAACGTGAAGCTGGACGGCACGCTGATCTCTCTCGGCTTCTCCAAGTGCGACACTGAGCACGCTCTGTACACCCGGTGGTCAAGACAGGGGCTTCTGATCGTCGGGGTGTACGTGGACGATTTGATCGTCACCGGGGAGAGCAAGGAGGATGCGGAGGAGTTCAAGCGCGAGATGAGAAAGAAGTTCAAGATGAGCGACCTCGGCTTGCTCACCTACTACCTGGGCGTGGAGGTGGAGCAGCGTAAGGACGCCATCACGCTCAAGCAGAGCTCCTACGCACGGAAGCTGGTGGAGCGGGGAGGTCTGAGCGGCTGTAAGTCGTGTCAGACGCCCATGGAGGAGAAGGTGAAGCTCTCCAAGGAGAGCACTGCGGCGAAGGTGGACGCGACTGAGTACCGGAGCATCATTGGCGGACTGCGCTACCTCACGCATACGCGGCCGGACATCGGGTTCGCGGTCGGCTACTTGAGCCGATTCATGGCGGATCCCAGGGAGGATCACGCCGCCGCCGTGAAGAGGCTTCTCCGCTACGTGGCTGGGACGATTGACCATGGCATTGTCTACCCGAGGCGGAGGGGAAAGGCGCTGGAGCTGACCGGGTTCAGCGACAGCGACATGGCCGGGGATGTGGACGGGCGGAAGAGTACGACGAGGGTGCTGTTCGTGCTGAACTCATGCCCCATCACCTGGCAATCCCAGAAGCAACGGGTCGTCGCCCTCTCAACCTGTGAGGCAGAGTACATTGCAGCGGCGACGGCATGCTGTCAGGGGCTTTGGCTGAGATGGCTGGTGGAGGAGCTGACCGGGGAGAAGCTCTCCACGCCGGCTTTGATGGTGGACAACAAATCTGCCATCGCCTTGGCAAAGAACCCAGTCCTCCATGATCGCAGCAAGCACATTGACGTGAGGTATCACTTCATCCGTGGCTGTATCGAGGAGGGACAGATCAAGCTCGAGTATGTTGAGACAGCTCAGCAGCTCGGGGACATCCTCACCAAGCCACTTGGTCGTCTTCACCATCAGGAGTTGAAGATCAAGGTTGGAGTTGAGGAGATCAAGCAAGAGTAGTGCAATTAGGGGAAGAATTGTTGGATAATTACCCCCTCTTGCTTCTATTATGTCGGCAGCAAGTAGTAATAGTCAAATTGGATTCAGTTGCAAGTAGTAATAGTCAAATTGGATTCAGTTGCAAGTAGTTGTAGTCAAATTGGATTTGCACTGTACTGTAGCGGTTACTGTAGCACCGACTACTGTAGCACCGACCTAAAGCCCTATAAAAGGACATGTAACCCTCCTATGTAAATTGAGTTGCTTATGTTATAAAAAAAAATTTCTGAAGCAGCCCCATTCTATCAGCTGGTTTCTTCCTCCTTCTCCACCAGAGAGTGTGTGCGTGTTTGTGCTGCTGCTGCAGCCTTTGTTGCCAACAACGAATAATACGGTTTGATAAAAGCCCCTTGGGCTAAACGACAAAGTAAAACACACGTATCTATACATCAGTCTTCCATGTCCACTCAACAGGCTTCCAATCCACAGGCATCCGCTTGAGCGCAGCACGACAAACTCCAGTCTTACCAACCATCCTCATTGTTCTCAGTGTCTAACTCATAACATGCAAACTCACGAATTATCCCCAAGAATTGGGACAGGTCCACATCTCCAACTGAATGCAAGCTTTAAGTGGCCTAAGCTAGTATACAAAAGATCAAGGATAGGCTAACTATGCATCAGCAACTATATATGAATTCTTCAACGCATACCAATCTCACCAACACCTCGGGCAACACTGGCACTCCAGGTTCCCGCCACAAGTCTGCTCGTCCACTCACGCTCTCTAGGCGATGTGAAAGCTCCCACCTTTCACAATCAATTGTCCGAGACAGGACTGAACCAGAGGTAAGGTAGAGATCCCCAAAACAATGGCGGAAAGAAAGGTACACATGTTGTCCATGACCGTGGACACGGATATGCGTGTAGTTTTAACTCTGCAGAGTGTCTACACCTGGACCCACTCGGGATGCAGCTGGGGATTAGCCGATTGAGACACATCCCACAACACAGACCCCAACAAGCAACGGTGCTCTCCGGCTTTCTCCGGCTCAGGATACACCGAGGACGCTACCCAGTGCTTAAGGACCGTGAAAACCTCCCCACGAGACCAATCGGGGGTCGGGTCACTCAGGGAAGCAAAGGCCTCTACCAGCGCCCCCCCCCAACACTTCCGCTGACTCCTACAGTCCGAGTACCACACTTGGTAGGCTAGTTGGAAACCCCCCCTTCCCTCCAGAGGTAAGTGGTATGCACGTTTACGTAGTCCATGCACCACGTCTAACCAACTCGGTTTTTGGTGCCGAGGTAGGTGTCATCTTACTAGGGCGTATCCACCTCCAATGTTCCGCCAACCGCACCCATTACATGTATTAACACCAACTCCTCATGGTAACACAAAAGTTACATGTACCCGCCATGGGTACTCCGTAGGATCTGCCCAAGCGCACACCCCAAGCCTCGACCCAAAGGCCGGTTAATTTACTCACCCTAGCAAGAATACCGAAAACCCTTCTCCTTTCTCAGTTTAACCCAACTCACGCCAAGAATATCCTAGTCACATTCCCCCCATCACACATGCAAATATCGCTAGAGCATCTCATATCATCAAGGTGTAAGGACATAAGGTATATAAACATGGCTATGCAATAGGTGAAGCAGCATCATCATGCGAAAGTAAAGCACTAGCATTTCTAATAGCAATGCCAAATACGTCTCAAAGATGGGATGATCGGATGAGTGTGAACCTAGTGAGAAACCTCCTTCCTCGTAGTAGTCTTGGTACTCTTGAGCGTCTACGCCTCCCTTCCGCAGCAACACCTATATTTGACGATTATAAGATTGCCGACAACTAAGCAAATGAACACCAAAAGAACAACCAAATCAAGTAACTCCTATGCTAGCGGGTAGTTAATGATTTCAGAAAGAAAGGAAGCAAGTTGAAGGTGATGTTAATCAAATTGATCATTTTCCTATTTGCAAATCCTTTTCCTGATTTCAAATGATTCCAGAAGCAAAGGTAAACAAGCTCCACATGGTAGCACCAAGGCGTGCCATGTGTCGGCCTCTGATTGATCGACTCGACTTCATCGGCATGGCCGGGGTTAGTTTTAGTGGTTTGGCCGCGTCCTTCATGTAGCGTGTTTGTCAGGAAGCTTGGTTTGGATCAAGATATGGGCAAGCTTAAGCCTCAGGCCAACATTGGCCAGGCCGTGGCCATCAATGGCCAGCTCTGGCCGGGTTGTGGCCAGCTCTGCCTGGCCCTAGCCAGGCTATGGCCGGCTGGTTTACTGTTCTGGCCGGTCGGGGCTGGCTGCTACTGGGCAAGGGTGGCCACTGGCCAGCAGGCGGCCATGGCCAGCCGGGCTGGGATATGGCTGGCCAGGGGGGTGGCTAAGGGTGGCATGGTCGGCCAGGAAGCGTTCTGGGCAGGTAAAGGTGCAGTTTTGGGGATTTTTTGGTTACTCAGCACACTGGTTCAAGGGGTGGCACCGTGGCAGCACACTTCGCAGCAAAGCAAAAGGCGGCTAAAGCCACCACCTTCAGCTGGTTCGATTTGGGTCTTTGGGTTGTTCATGCGCTGATCCATGGTCACCCATGGTCACGGCATCAGCATTGGCAAGAGTTTCCGGGTGCTGCAGCAAGGCGACGGGTTCCTGCAGAAAAACACGGCACGATGGCCGGACAGACTTGGCTGGACAGCGCGCTAGCAGGTTTGGGTCATGGTGGTTGTAGGGCAGCGGTGAGAGACAGCACCTCTGCACTGACAAGCAAGAGCGTCGGCTCCGGCAAGCACAGCCGCGGCGGTTATCACCAGCATAGAAAGCTTGGCACGAAGGCCAGCATCACAGAGCAGCAACGCAGCAGCAGCACATGGATTTTGGCTTTTGGGGCAACTCGGTCACCACGATCGCCACGCTAGACAGAACCAAAGGCAAGCAGAGCTCGGTTCAGATGCTCACCAACGAGCTTGCAGTGGGGAGAGATGGACAAACGTTCTGATGCGCAGGGCGGTACGTACCCACCTGTCTAGGTACCGTCTGATTTTTTTAAGGATTCGTGCTACGGAAGAGTCAATGTGAACGGGATGGTACTAATCATGCGATTGTGTTGGGGTTTCAGCTGTAATCCTTCTAGAGTGTTCACACCTGTTCACATCGGATAGGTGCGGGCCGTTTATTATCTGCGCACACTACTTTTCCAATATATTTACCTTCCTATTATTTATTTCGGTCCACCATTTTTTCTTTACTGCTGATGCTTTCGTGTTATGGTTTACGACGTACTGGTTTCGGTTTAGGGGATTGAGGTCTACGGTTTCGGGATTAAGGGTTCATCATTTACGGATTAGTCAAAGGGTTTAGCTTTTATCGTTTAGGGTTTAGGTTTGGGGGGTTTCATATTAATGGCTTTTCAATTTGGACTATATCTGTATTTGTTTTTGTATGTTAGGGGCACTGTTTCTGCTGTAGGGTTTAGGGTTTGAGGTTTATGAATTTCCGTTTAGGTCTGGGGGTTTCATATTAATACGTTTGCAGTTTGGACTATATTTTCAATTCTTATTGTATTTGAGGTGCCCTGTTTGTGGTTTAGGTTTACGGTATGTTAGCGGCACTTTTTGTGCTATAGGTTTTAGGGTTTCGAGTTTATGAATTTGGGTTTAGGTCTCGGGGGTTTCATATTAATACCTTTTGTGTTTGTACTATATTTTCAATTCTTATTTTATTTGAGGTGCGCTGTTTGTGGTTTAGGTTTCAGGGCAGTTGTGTTTATGGTTTATGGTACATGCATACATATTTAGGGTTTAGTTTGGGGTTTTAATATTTCTGGGTTTTTAATTTGGACTCTAATTTTAGGTCGTATTGTACTGTTACTGTTTAGGGTATATGGTTTATGTCTGTACGGATATTGGTCAATTGTGTAGGGTTTCTTGTTGTGGGGTTTCTATGGTTTACGGTTTATTATTTATGGTTTATGGTTTACGGTTTTATGTTTTTTTATTGTATTTTTAAGATATATATTTATGTTTTTTATTGTATTATGACCAAAGAAGGTCAAACATTCGCGTAGCTTCCCGCGTAGGCCACCGCCGTTTTTTTGAATTCGGGTGAACCGACGTTGCCTCTCCTTCCGGCTGAAGGAACGGCATGGGTTGACCTTCTTTGGTGATTATCGTTCATTTCGGTAATTTGCTCTGTACACCGTGCTGCAAATCACGCTTTGCGGTCCGAATCTCCGCGGCATCAGGGACGTTCGTTGGTCGTGGGTACGTACCGCCCTGCGTAAAAATTCCGCTTTAGGGAGAGATGGTGGAACAGCGGAACAGGCAGGGCGGCGCGGCGGCACGGCTTTAGGCGGGCGGCAGCCGGCAGTGTTAGAACACGGTGCCGAACACGTGTTCCCGCTGCTCGATCGCCCTCCCTCTCACTCACGCGCTCAGAATCGCCGGAGAACCGAGGAAGAAGATGAACAGTAGTTTCGGGCAGGAAACGCCGCGGAGCCGATTGCTCCTGTATCTTGGCAATTCACTCGACCAATTACAACCAGAGGAGCTCGGGGCTACATGTAGGTCGGGGAGCACCCCTCCACAACGACCCCTCCGTCCTATCCGCGCGGAACGTGCCCGCCATGACCGGGAGCCGCTGCTCGTGCGCGATCATGGCGCTATCGCGCGTCGGACCCGGACAACGCACACCAGAGCACCTCCCTACACACCCTGCACACGACCGAAGCGGAGACAGCCTCCAACTCGCGGCCAACTCGCCCGAACGCGCCCTGCTCTGCTCGCGACGCCAAATCAGCGAGCACCTGATCAGCATGGACCAGACGGGGTTCCTTCGGGGGCGGAGTATCGCTGAGAACTTCGCCTATGCGGCTGAGCTCGTACAGCTCTGCCACAAACGGCGTGCCCCGGCGATCGCCCTGAAGCTGGACTTCGCCAAGGCCTTTGACACTGTCAATTGGGACAGCC
>QPGU01000196.1:19974-30104 GCA_004135705.1 Alloteropsis semialata | reverse complement strand
CCTTTTGGTGATTGATGACAACTCGATTAAAGCTCACAATAGATATATCAATAAAGCTTTTGAATGTTCAGATTTAGTTTGAGCTCCCCCTCAACATGTGCTTTGAATGAAATTCAATAACTTGGCCTAAAATGCCAATTTGCACAAATTCAAGAAACCATGGAGCTCCCCCTAAATCTCAACATCCGTTGGGTGCAAAACATGTGTGTGAACAATTAAAATGTGATGCATGCAGCATTAAACAATAGAATAAAGAAAGTGTGCTTCCCAGACAAAAACCGGTGCCACCGGTTTTGGAAAACCGGTGCCACCGGAAATTCACTGGTCAGCACAAGCAGTCACCAAACAAAGTGACCCGGAATTTCTGACACGACGGATCAGAAATTCCGGCCCCAAACCGAGGCCACCGGAACTTTCTAGCCAGAAATTCCGGCCCAACCAGAAATTCCCACAAACATAGCATATTATTAAGCAAATGAATCTAAATAGAATTTAAACAAGTTCCACACACATAAATGAGTTCAACACACAGAATAGCACTCATTTCAATTGTTCTCAAGTCCAAAAGAGCTAAGATAAAGTTTGAAAATTATTACATAGGCCTGTTGCATCCAACAGCCAAAACCGGTGCCACCGGTTTCGGAAAACCGGTGCCACCGGTTTTGCCAGACAGCCAGCAGACAGAACTGATCGGCATCGCTTTAATCGCTCCATTTTCTCCCCCTTTGTCATCCATCACCAACAAAGGTCCTGGGGGATCTCCTGCTGTCCCTACTCATCATCTTCCTCATTATCATCTTGTCCTTGGGCTTGAGTTGGTGGAATAAGTGGAGGTTGAGGTGCAAATTGAGTTGGAGGAAATGTACCAACATATGGATTGACATGGCCAAAAATCCCTCCAAAAATGTCACCTTGAGCAGATCCTGAACCCCCAGCTGCATAAGGATCAATCTGTGGCATATTAGAAGAACCACCTTGCCCTTGAGTGCCCACAAATGGCATCTCAGAAAAAGAAGCTCCACCACTTTGCATGCCTCCATAGGATGGATTATAGTATGAGTCACCTATGGATCGATCCCAATAATCCTTTTGAGTCACCGGATCCACCTCTTGAGATCTAGTCCAAATTTGATCAAATCCCTCCGGTTCACTTTCCTCATCATCAGACTCTGCACGGGGAATAAGAGGTCTATTGAAAGGATCCTCATACATCTGCCTGATCATCCTCGAGTCCCTCTTCCTCCTTTGCCTTTCTTTGTGAGCAATTGCATTTGTGCTCATACAAGACCCACACATAAAGTTGAACAACTTTCTAAGCGGTGAAGGGGGCTTGTGCACATCTCTTTGCCCACGTCCACATCCACTACGGGACGTCTCTCTTGCTGCCATAGGAGGGGCAGCAGCTGTAGGAGCATCTTGGGGTGCATCTCCACCCTCTATATTGGCCTCCATGCTTGCCGCTTGGGCTAGGGACGGACCTTTGATATCATTCTTCATGTGAAAGGGCTCAATCTCATGATCATAATCAAATGTGCAATTAGTCACGGCCTCAATGACATGCATGAGATAAGGAGCATACCCACAGCTCTTTTGTGGAGATCCAGCAATAGACTTCATTTCTTCCCAAATAAATTCCACCATACTAAACTCCGGCCCACCAGGTGTCATATACCTTAACAAATCACGAAGATAGAAAGATATGTTGCTTTGATCACCTTCCCTAGGAGCAAGTGTCTTCCTAAACATGCGGTTGAGATATGCATAGTAGGGTTGCATGCCATTAACTCTCCCAAAGTAACCCTCCTGTCCTGGTAAATACATGTATTTCATATCCTTCTTATCCATATATGGAGCATTATGAATATGAACTCTCTTATCATCCTCTCCATCAAAGCCTAAAAGTGAGGTAAACTGAGTGTAGGTCACTCCATACCAATTGCCCTCTGTCATCCAATGCACAATCCTTTCATCATTTCTAGATGTGAAATAACTAGTGGCATAGAATTGTGCAATTACCTCACTATTCCATGACTTGGCAAAGCTCATGATCTTGTATATATTCTTCCTCTTGCATTCCCTAATGATTTCATCAATTCTAGGATCCTTGAAGGCCCTCATGAACTTCCAATCAATGTATTGAGCCTGAGCAATAGGAACATCCTTTGTAAGGATGGCACTCTCATAGAAGTCCTGGTGAAAAGCTGTGCCAAACCTGTAATCAAGATGTTTTCCACCTACTTCCTTAGGATTCTTTGCTCTCTCAATTCTGGCCTTTTCTGTCATGCCCTTCACCTTATAGTTGACCTTGGCGCGATTTGGGGGCGCCATGGGAGCTCTAAAAGTCACATCACTAACATGTGTGGAAGGAGCACTATGAGATGGCATTGGCCCAAATGCTGAAATGATATCCTCCTCATCATCACCATTACCACTGCCACTTCTGCCACCGCTGCCTGTCCCCTGATTATGCTCATGGCTATGTGTGCGAATGGATTTGCCCTTTCTCTTGCGCTGACTAGCTGAGGGAGAGTCTGCTGCAATAGACTCGGAAGGAGTGCGATCCCTCTCATAAGGACTCTCCTCATCATCATCACTAGAGGTGTCCTCGGGCTCAGAATCTGCAATGCGAATATCACCCCTAGGAAGTCTCACTCTCCCTGCTGTCCTCGTGGATCTTCTAGGCTGTGCTTGTTCAGCTGGTTGGATTTCTTGCTCGCTACTTCCAACATCTCTTGCCCGAAACTCAAATTGGGCATTTTTTGAGCGAGTTGGCCTTCTTTGATAAGAAACATATTTGCTTGTATCTGTAACAAACACATGGAGAAAAAGCTTCTGAGAAACAGACCATTGACATGGATATTGATTTTGAGCGTTTAGAACCGAGCAGAACCATTGACCAGGGTGTCTGTGCACAAATCGGTGCCACCGGTTTTGGAAAACCGGTGCCACCGGTTTCTGCCCAGAAACCCTAGGTCATGGCCCCCATCAATGCCACCAAGGAAACTTTGATTTCTTGCACTGAGATGATTCTAGGGCCTAAAACAAGATGTTCTACCAAGGGAATCCGAGAGGAAACATCTAGAGAAATAGATCGGGCAAAAACTTGATTTGAGTACCTCCCGACATGGTGGGTGAGTTGCTGCAGCCCTAGAACCGAGGGGAATCCGGTCACACCGAATGAGAGACTCCAAATCTTGCCTCAACACTTGAATCCCACGGTGGAAACTTGAAATCGCCTCAAAATCGCCCCAAAACGCCCTCTCCTTTCTGTTCTTGGTCGTGGGTGAAAGAGGGGGGTAAATGTAAGAGTGAAAGGGTAAGTCACAGGTAAATAGTACTCAGCCGACAGAAACCGGTGCCACCGGTTTTGCAAAATCGGTGCCACCGGAATTTCTTGACCCAGTGACTTTTGTCCATTTTTGCACTCGTGTCCTTTCCCTTTTCTCCTCTGCTCCATTTTTGAATCCATTTATCTATATTTCACTGCTCTTTGACTCAGATGGATGATTTTGATAGATGAGAATGAGATAAGGAAATCCAATAAGCATAGCCCTTGAGATGAGATTGGGTAGATCTAATGGACTTGAGAGTGTTTCCCCATTTGTAGTTAGCCAGCAATCAAGCAAGAATAACAATAACCACAAATGGATCAACTTGGCCACAAGGACCAACACCAAAATATTTTCAAAAAGCACACTTCCTACACATGCTAGTTAATTTTGAAAAACTACCCTATGTCACACAAGGCATGCATCCATCTCAAGTCAAGAACCATATTAGAATGTTTAGCATATTCCTTTCACCGTTTTATGGAACATTTGACACCTAGTCAATTTTAAAGAAGGAATTTACTAAACATCTAATAGGTACAAAGAACGTGACTTGAGAGAGTTACATGCAAGAATGCACACACTAGCATAGATTATGAGGCCTAGATGCTCAAAGTAAAAACATGAGTCAAAGAAACATACCTTGGCCTCTAGCTAATCCTTTCTTCACATTGGTGAAGATTCATATCAAAAAGCTTGTGCATTGTCAATATAATCCGAATGCCTTTTCTCTTTATGTCTTTCCCTTTTTATGCATCATAGAAGAGAAATGCATTAAATAGCACAAGACCTATTTTCATCATTTAGTGACCTTTGAATTGGAGAGGCATAATGGATCACTAAAAGATGAAACTCCACAATGTAGGTTAAATTCCTTTTTCTTGATGCACATGTGTATATGGATGGAAAGATAAGCTCATATGCATCAATCTTGTCACAAAGCCAAGCAAAGGGGTTTAATCTATATTATGGCAAGCAGCTATTTAGTGAGAATAATTCATTGCCCAAGTAAGAAATAGATACAATTTTACCATTCTTGGACAAAAAGGCATAGCTTGCTTCAAAGAGAGACAAACTCTCACAAATGAGACTACAAGATCACTAAAAGAAATTGTTAGTCTCAAAGACACAAATTGTAGAATGAACTCCCCTCAATAGGTGCATCAAGTGTTTGAATTACTTGTCACATGCACTTGTTCAATTTAATGAATTTGAGGAGTTTGTTTCACAATTTGGTCCCGGCACCATAAATAAATTGCATTTATTGAAATGGTACCAAGAATACTTACTACCACAAAGATAGCTTAAAATACACTAGCACATGTGACTACAAATTCACTAGAAGAAATTGTTAGTCCCACAAGTGACACAAGTATTGGAATAAGCTCCCCCTTAAATAGTGCATAAGAATTTTGAATTTCTTTTGAGTTGCACTTTATTCAATTATGAATATTGAGGAGTTTATTCACAATCTTGGTCAAGACGTATAGAAGGTAATAAACAAATTGAAATTATGCCAAGGATCTCAATCATAGTCACATAAACTTTTCATGCTAAACACACTAGCATGAGGGAAGGCCTAGATGCATTGAAATGAATATATGAATTTGAAAAACATACCTTGGTCTTGAACAAATAAATTCTTCACATAGAGGAACTCATATATCCATTAACTTGTGCTTTTGATTTCTTTTCATCTCGTCATTTTAGTGTGATTCTAACCATAGTTTCAATAAAGTGACAAGACAACACAAATATTAGTAGCACAAGCTCTAGTCTCATATTCGGTGACTCTTTAAGTGTGACAAGGGAGTGAGTCACAAAATATGAAACCTCATAACATGGACTAGATTCCTTGAACATATGGTGTACACAAGATTATATGAAAGGCAAGTAGATGTACACCATTTTGGTCAATTAAGTCCAAACAGGGAATCTAAGCCATGCTATGGAGAGTAGCTATATATGTGAAACTCAAACCAACTTAAATAAATAAAAATGATACAATTACCATGTTGGTTTGTTGACCTTGTTGTCATGTAGCTTACTCATTACCAACTCACTTGCATTGGAGTTGCTCAAGTGTAGTATATGAATATAAGTATGATCCTCACACTTGAACTATTACACATGAAAACTTGCAAATGGTGTTAGTACCAAGAGACACAAAATATGAAGTGAGCTCCCCCTAAATATGTGCATCAAGGATTTGAATCTTGAGACTTGCACTTTTAGCTCAATTAGGGCATTAGAGTAGCTAGCTTCATATTATCGTCACAACACAAATAAATTCATGAATAAGTAAATGTGATCAAGACAGGCTCACACATAGTATGAAGCTTCAGATACAATTAGAAGAGTATTTCTTGTGATATTCCAATTTAGATGAAGCATGACAGTTGAACCCCTGCCGGAACTTCTGACATAGATGACCGGAACTTCTGATACGAAACAGAGGCTGCCGGACTTTTGGGTCGGAAGATCTGAAGCCGGCCGGAACTTATACTTTTGCTTCCTACTGATACTGGCAAAACCGGTGCCACCGGTTTTACAAATCCGGTGCCACCGGATTTTACTGAACCAGTATTTCTTCAAAAGATTGTTCTGGTGCTTCTTGTCTTGATTCATTTCTATTTATCTTCATTACTTATTCATTGCCCTGCATTTATAAACACTCAAAGCTTTTTGATGAAGCGGTCAGTAGCATCAAGAGTTATTTGTCATAACTTTTATCAACAAATATAGCTTGTCCACTACACATGCTTAGAAACAACAAATGTATAGATAGATATACATGAGTGGACAGCTTAGAGAGGTACTCGTCATGGGAGAAGCATTGGATAACATATTCTTCCATTGATCTCACTTGGTTCATTTATGACATGAAATTTCTCTTGAGATGTAAATGATGTAAGATGGAATTCTTCTCAAGTGAACCAAGCTTCCAATGCTGCTCCAAGTACCTACAAATATTCCTTTAGGCACATTTTGGTACCCAACGTGTGTTGGGTCCTACAAGGTTAGTAAGCAAGGATTTAGGAACCCACATGGCCTTTGTTCCTAGGTGAACCAATCACATTAGTAGCACAAGAGTCATATGAGTTTCTCCTAATCTTAATGAACTTATTATTGACACGTTCAAGATTAGGATTTTTACCATTTGGACAATCCTTACCAAAATGTCCCTTCTCACGACATGTGTAGCAAGTCTTGTGCTTGATGTTGCTACTTCTATTTTTCTTGCTTGCAGAACATTTCTTCTCTTTAATGCCTGCTTGTGCCTTCAGACCATGGCTGTTCTTCTTGACTTGTGGTTTCTGAGTGGAAACCGGTACCACCGGTTTGGGTAAACCGGTGCCACCGGTTTTACCTGAGGGCACCCTTGACCTGTTGACACAAGCTTCAATTTCGTGCCCTTTCTCGCGGCATCCATAACACCTTCTCTTCCTTTTTGATTGCTTTGACAAATCCATCTTAAGCTTCTCAACTTCTAGCCTCAGATTATCATTATCTTGTGCAATGAGTTCATGATGTGACTCTGCAAGAACTTGATCATACCATGAAGTTTTTGCCTGCGAGTCGCAAGGGTTAGCACAAGGTATATGAATTTTGTCTAGAGAACATTTACGCTTAAGAATTTGAGGTTCTAATGATTTCATAGTAGTAAGCATAACCTCATAATTCATTTCAAGAAAAGTGTGTGAATCTACAAGCTTCTCATAGGAGCACTCTAGTTCCTTATGAGTGACCTGCAAGTTCACATACTTACTAGAGAGCTTCTCAAGTTGATCCTTGAGCCTTTGATTTTCTTCCTCCAATGAAATTGTCAAGGATTCATTTGACTCCTTGACCTCTTTGCTTTCAGCCATATGACAATAAAGAATGTCAGTACTCAAAGAGGAATGAAAGGGAGCAGTAGATACCTCACTGTGCTGATGAGCCGCTGAATTTTCGCTCGAGGAAAACTCATCAGCTAGCTCCTGGCCAAAACCGGTGCCACCGGTTTTAGAAACCGGTGCCACCGGTTCTGCCTGAGCAGAACCAGTGAGTGTAGTCTCATGGTCCTCTTTGAAGCGCCCCTGCCTAAGCAGAGACTAAATGTGATACAAATTATCAGTCCCAGGAGGCTGATACACATTTATTCAACAGATGATACAGAAACTTACAACCCACGAGGAAGCGGGCACCTAATACAAACTAAGATAGCTAAAAGGTAAACTACTGCGGAAAGCCAAAGGATGAACCAGAACGGTTCAGCCAAGGGATCAGAGTTCTGCGACAGCGAAGCCATCTTGGGCGGGACCAAACTCCACAGGCAAAGTTGGGTGCAGAAGCCACCACCTATTCAGCGTCCTCAACAAAGTCCGGGTCTTCTTCTGGATTAACAACAACAAGGGTGAGTACAAAAGTACTCAACAAGCCCAATCACACCACGGAGGGGTTAACACAGAATTATGCACAAGGAATATCAAGGATAAGGCTAGGTTTTATTTTTGCCAAAAAGCTAGTTTTAACACATGCACGGGTTTATCAAGGTATATTTTAGCAAAGCAAGCTTTAGTAACAAGCCAATTAGTGGGGGTTGATCCACAAAGGATCCATCTTTTAAGTGCTACCGGATTTCCCATCCGCCGTAGCTTTTGGCACAAAGCCGAACTCATTCCAAAACCACACACTCCAACCCATCCCAAAACCTTAGCATTGTGACCAAGCCATAACTCGCCCATAACCGTGGGCACGGCTATTCGAATAGATTAGAAACTCTGCAGAGGTGTACACTTTCACCACAAGTAGGGTACCGCAACACGATCACCTTAGTGTCAGTGCGGATCCTATCGAAGCCATTACCCACCATAGCCAAAACTGCCTAGCCATCACGAGAAAAACACCAAGGGGTTTATGTCACTAAGACGGCAACCATGTCACTAAGACGGCACTTGGTTTTCCCGCTGCACACCTGCCTCCAGACAACTAACAGCACGGCTAGTGGGATTTAGACTAAGCCCTTGCACCATACAAGAGTCGAGTGGTTGTATGAGAAAAGTGGGTTAGGCAAGATGACACATCACCTCGGTTTAAAACCGGACAAAATGGATATCTCCCAACTTGCTTAACCACAAAGGTACAAGCCTCCTTTTCGGCATTTCACAAAGTTATGCCCATCCATTTTATCCACACAGTTTCACTCTTTTCAAACCCAAAACCCAAAACCAACTCACACATTTGATCTTTGATAAAACCAGTGTATAGTCATGATTGAGTAAGGAGTAACAAATCCTAAGCATTCTAGAGTTGGTTATCATCTAAACAGAGCATATCATATTTAGTGATAACTGGGTTGTCAAGGAATATCATATCAATCAAGGAGTGGCTAACCAATCGGGTTTTGAATAACAATGCAATTATCAAAGGCTTAATAGGTTGTGTTTATAAAACTGGGATAAACATGCATCAAAGGATGGGATTGGACTTGCCGTCAACAAAAGCTTCCGGGAGATCCTGCTCGCGGTACGGGTCCTCGGGGTCGGGCTCGCGGTACTCTCCTGCGTAGTCCTGCTCGCGGTACTGTTCCTCCTCGTTCACTCCATCGTCTAGGGCACGATCAAACAAGCATAGAATAAGAAAACACATTCCTTAACCGATGAGTTGAAAACAGGAAATAACAAAATAAAATAGGAAACGGAATTATTTTGGGATGATTTGTGTAAAGCTCGGCCGGAATGGATGTAAGAGAGACGTGTTTGAGTTTGGTGGAGTTCTGGAGGAATTTGGCGCATGAAATGACGAGTTTGGAGGAGGTTTAGGGCTTTTAGGACCTCTTTATAAAGATTATAAAGGGCCAAGGACTTATCTGTAAAGATTCTTATATGGTGGAAGGATCTAAATGTAATATTTGGAAAGTATATGGGGGTTTGGTAAAGACCAGGGGCATATTTGGAATTATTTAGGAGGGACAGGGGGTTTTCTTGAAGATCGGCTAAAGGGGAAAAGGTATTTATGTGACACTGGAAAAGAGCAGGGGGTTATTCGCGAAATGGCCGGCCTTTTCTCCTTTTCCTCCACTCGGCCAACAACAGAGGGGGGAGGAACGGCGGCGCCCGGGCGCGGCTCTGTTCGCCGGCGTTCCCGGTCCTCCGGGCCGCGGTGGCGCCCGGTGAGCGGCGCATGAGCGCGAGGGCGGTGAGGGGAGCCCAGCCCCGTGCTTACCAGGGGCAGGGGATGAGCGAGGCGGCGGCTCCGCGTGCGAGCAGAGGGGAGCGGCGGCGGTGAGGCGGACGGCGGCGCTGTGAGCTGCGTGGGAGCGAGGGAGAGGGCGCTGGCGGGCTTGGCGAGGTGGAGAGCTTGGTGGGGTGGCGATTGAGCTCGGGGACGGCGCCTTTTATAGGCCGGGGGGAAGGGGGAGCTCGGTGGAGGCCGGTGAGGGGCGGCGGCCGGCCATTAATGGCGGCGGGGCCGGTTAGGCGGAGACACAGGGCGGCGGCGACCTCGCGCGGGCGGCCCGAGGAGGTTAGGCGGGGAAGGACGATGGAAGGACGGCCGGCGCGCGGATGTCGGTACGGCGGCGAGGGGAGGGGTGGCCGGCGCGCCGGTGAGGAGCTCGGGCGGCCGCCTTCAATGGCGTGGGGCCGGGTTCGGCGGGCACAGGGCAGCGGGGACGAGGTTAGGCCGGTGATGGTGTAGCGGGCAGTGAAGGTAGGCAAGGAGGACGTCCGGCGGCCGGCGGCGTTCGGACGGCGGGGCCCGGCGATGCCGCGGCGTGTCGGAGCTTTGGGCGCGAAGCACAGTGGCGCAGCGCGCACG
>QPGU01000196.1:0-16993 GCA_004135705.1 Alloteropsis semialata | reverse complement strand
CTATGCCTATCGTGTTTTCAACAAAGCCACCGGCTGTGTTGAAATTGCGAGTGACGTGAAGTTTGATGAGACTAATGGCTCTCAAGTAGAGCAAGTTGATCCACATGTTTTAGGTCAAGAGGAACCGTCTCATAGGGCAATTCAGAGGATGGCAATTGGCGAGATCAGACCTCAGGAGAACGAAGGTGAAGAAGAACAAGTAGCAGGGTCAAATGAAACTGCTGCAGGCAGAGATGCTGACATCTCCGGAGACTCCGGACAAATCTTCGGAGGCTCCGCAGGTTCCGGAGACTCCGTACAATTTTTCGGAACCTCCGGAAATTCTGAAGGAAATGCTCCTGACCTGATTCAAGACTCTGAAGCTGAAGTGGAAGAAAATGAAGATGGAGATATTCAGCACCACACTCAAGTCCCACATGCAAGAGTGCATCAAAGTGTTCAACGGGACCATCCCGTTGACAATATACTTGGGAGTATTCAAAGAGGGGTAACTACTCGATCTAGATTGGCAAATTTTTGTGAACATTACTCGTTTGTTTCCTCTTTGGAACCCCTAAAGGTAGAAGAAGCCTTGGATGATCCGGATTGGGTGGTGGCCATGCAAGAGGAGTTGAACAACTTCACTAGGAATGAAGTCTGGTCCTTGGTGGAAAGACCAAAACATAATGTCATTGGCACCAAATGGGTCTTCCGCAACAAACAAGATGAACATGGTATGGTAACAAGGAACAAAGCTCGATTGGTGGCTCAAGGCTTCACACAAATAGAAGGTTTGGACTTTGGTGAGACTTATGCTCCTGTAGCTAGGCTTGAGTCAATTCGTATATTACTTGCCTATGCTACTCATCATGACTTCAAGCTATATCAAATGGATGTGAAGAGTGCGTTTCTAAATGGACCAATCTCCGAATTGGTATATGTTGAGCAACCACCCGGCTTTGAAGACCCAAAGTTTCCTAAGCATGTATTCAAGCTCCATAAGGCGCTCTATGGGCTCAATGTAACACCCTAAAAATTTCGTTTCTAAATTAGTAATTAATTTGCTAGGTTTTGTGTATGCATTCTCAAAATTTAGGTAAATATAAAACCTTTTCGGAAATTAAAATCAACCCTAGGTTCAGAAACTTGTTTGTGCATTTCATGCCGATGCATTGTTTTCTTGTATGTGTGTTTTTGTGCTAAGCCCTAGAATCCAAACTCGACCCCGATCTAAATCCAACCCAGGCCTGCTCCTTTCTTCCTCGTGGCCCAATCGCAGTCGGCCCAAAACCAGCCCCGCCCAACTCCCTTTTCTCTTTTGGGCCTAGCCTCTTCCCTTGGGCCCAAACAGATCCAACCCAGGCCCGCAGATCCAACCCAAGCCCAAAACAGATCCACCCTTCCTTCCCCTTCCCAGCACGACGCCTCCTCTCCTCTTCCCTGCGTCGCCCCCCCTTTTCTCACGCAGGAAACCGTCGCCCCCTTCAATGGCTTTCACGTCACAGCAGTAACAGCCCCCCCTCTCTTCAATCCAGATCACTAGAGCCTCTCTCCCTTCCTACAAACCACGGCCAAGCTTTCCCTCTTTCCCCTTTGTTTCCTCTACTCTCCAATTTCCCAAGATCAGGGCCTCCTCCATTGATTTCTGGTCGCCGGAACTCGTCGCCGGAGCAGCGAAGGAACGCCGGGATCCCACCTTGTCGCCCGAACAGCGAAGGAACCCGAGGACCTTACCCCGGCGACGAACAGCAGGCCGCACGATCCCTCTCCACGGCCGACGGCGTTCTGCTCTGCCCCTCTCCAAGCCCCGTCGCCCTTGCTGCTCGGCTGCCCTAGGTGAGCGCTAAAACGAGTTGCCCTCGATGCCTCGATCTCGTTTTGCCGCTGCCCGCGCCTTCCCTTCACCCCTCTTCTCTTTTCCCATGGCTGCTGCGCAGGAACGCCCGGAGGCTACCCCGACGTCCAGTGAATCACGACACCGAGGCCGTGACTCCATCTTCCACGCCCGACCACGCCTACGTGACCTGCCCTGTCCTCCCCAAGATCCCTCTCCTCTGCTGCGTTCCTGCCCAAGGTAAACATCAAGATGAGTTGCCCTCGTCGACCCCGTTCCGTTTTGCCACTCGGAGTTCGATCCCGTGCACCGCAGCCCCGTCCCCCTTTCTCCCGCGAGGTCTGCTCGCTAGCAATGGCCAGCGCCCCTTTTCTGTCCGTGAAACCACCAAGGCCGATGTCGCCCTCTCCCGTGGACCGAACAGCAGGAGCAGAACACCTTTCATCTTGTTTTTGGATCCTCCGTTTATCGCAGCTTAGACCTTCGTCTTGTTTTTAGCGTAGTTTAATCACCGTAAATCCGATTAGAGTGATTTTCGCGTTGTTGTGTTCGTAGAAATGCGTAGATTAGTTTTATATCCTTTTTGCTTCTGTTTTCATTGTATGGTGTACTGTTCTAATAGAAATACTTTTGTATGCATGTACTGGCTTGTGATGGATGTATGTGTGGTGATTGGAATGCGTGTATAGTTTGCGAGCAGTACGAGGCCGGCTTTGATCAAGAGTTTGAAGACCAAGATCAGCAGCAATATTTTGAGGAAGGCAAGTGTAACATGATTTATCCTTGATACCTATTCACCTATTAATCATGTTATTCATTCATGCATGTGTCTAATTTGTTAAACCTTAGGAATGACTAGTCTTGTTTATCCTATATTCCTTGTTACCTTGGGTTTATGCATATGGGTAGATATGTTAGTTGTTGCTATGCTTGCCAACCGCTAATGTTCGTTATGAAATAATAATCATGACTAATGATATACTTGGAACCTTATTAAAATGTGCTTTTTAGCAACTTGGTTTAGGGAGCTTGAGCATGTGTTTGCATTGCTCTAAGCGTCTCTTCTTAAGGTTCCGTTCTTAAAGCGGCCACCCAGGAAAACCGTACAACCACAGGAATCACATGGCTCTGGTCTTGACTAAGTAAACTGTACGGCTCTAGCTTGTCTAGTGGTTACCGAAAGGCGCAAGTGGGGCTGCCAGGTTTAAGTGTGGACCTCGGTCAGTTCTCATTGGGGTTTGTGTGTGATGGATTTGTGTGATGTTTTGGCTGGAGCCTGGAGGGGTCCATGCGCCTGTCAGGAAACCTTAGCGGCCACTAGCTTGCTAGGGTGTCTTTTGAAAGGTCTCGTAGTGATACCCTGTGCTCGTTTTGGGAGTGCATTGCCTATGGCAAAGGGGTGTCGCGACCGGTGGTGAAAGTGTACAACCTCTGCAGAGTGTAAAACTGTTATAACAGCCGTGCTCACGGTCAAGAGCGGCCTGGATCCTTTTCGAGCGGTTCCTTGTTTTCTAAAGTAATGGTTAATGATGATGTTGGTTACTTATAATATCTCACATGTTTTTCTAATGTGGGTTACAACCGGGTTGTCATATAATTATAGTAATACAGGTTATTCTAAAATCAATCAACTAAAATGCTAACCGCAGTTTAAACCTTGCATAGCCTTTTGAGCCTCATTTAATCATGTTATGCTTGCTAAGTAAGATGGATTACTTACACTTGCTTCATATCAACAAAATCCCGGATGGGTACTCAGATGAACCACCTGTGGATGCTTTTGTCTTCCCCGAGGAGTTCCCGGACTTCTAGGCAGTGCATTCCCCCAGTCAGAGTCCCTGTGGAGATGTTCTGGAGTTAGACTACGTCAGGCTTCCGCTACTTTGATAAACTCGTTAATAAATGTAATGCCTGTGATGTAAGACTTGTTATGTTTTATGTTATCGAGCACTGTTTTCCTTTCTTTGATATTCATTTCTGAGCTATATGTGTGTAAAGACTTCCTGGGTACACATATAGTAGCATTCGGATTTCCTTCGTAAATCCGGGTGTGACAGAGTGGTATCAAAGCAGTGCTGACTGTAGGATGCGCAGCCTAGAGTAGAATGGTCGTTTAGAGTTTATACTCCTTGCTTTATTTCATTTTGATTTAACCTTGGTTAATTTATTTATTGATTATACATACCTCATTTTATTTATTTAATCTATCCTTGTTTTGCCTTGTCATTAATTTATTAAAAATCTTTGCTTATACTTCTATCCTTATCTATTGCAAAATTTGACTTTCCCCGTTGTTTTCTTTCATGAGATAGGCCCGAATCACCATAGATGAGGATCTTTAGGTTTGTCCCATGAGTTGTAATAAACGACTTAGATGCGTTTTGGGTTTGATTTAAGTTTCTCATGTGTGAACATGTGCTCTTGGGTGATTTGAATGAATTGTGATTATGTTAAATGCATGAGTTGGACTTTTGTAATGATTGTGATGATTGTGAGTTTTATACTCACAAGCATCTAGATATAGGTTTAAGTTAAGTGTGTAAATAGTTGGGTGGGTTTTTGTTCTGCACATCTACCATTCCTGGAGATTCACTATCATCTAGGAAAGGCAAATTTGGTGGCAGATGCTCTAAGCAGAAGAAGTCATGCAAATAGAGTTACCCAGTTGCTAGAAGAACTCAGTAAGGAATTTGAACGGTTGAATCTGGGATTTGCTGCTAGTACGGTGGAAATGGAAGTTGAACCAACACTAGAAAAAGAGATTAAAGAAGGGCAACAAGAAGATAAGAAGATTCAGGAAATCATAACTTTGATCATTCAGGGAAAAGCACCAGGATTTAGCATAGACGAGCAAGGAACTGTGTGGTTCGGTAAAAGAATATGTGTGCCTCACCTAAAACATATAAGAGATGCTATTCTAAGGGAAGCACATGATTCAGCATACTCCATACACCCGGGAAGTACAAAGATGTATTTGGATATTAAAGAGAGATATTGGTGGTATGGACTTAAGCGAGATGTAGCAACATATGTCGCTCTATGTGACACGTGTCAAAGGGTTAAAGCGGAACATCAGAGACCTGCCGATTTACTCCAATCCTTGAAGATACCAGAATGGAAATGGGAAGAAGTCGGAATGGACTTTATAGTCGGTTTGCCCCGTACTCAGAGAGGTTTTGATTCTATATGGGTAATTGTGGATCGACTAACTAAGGTGGCTCATTTCGTTCCGGTGAAGACCACCTACTCAGGCGCAAAGCTAGCAGAGCTATACATGGAGCGAATAGTATGCTTGCATGGAGTTCCAAAGAAGATAGTGTCAGACCGGGGATCACAGTTTACATCACAGTTCTGGCATAAACTTCATGAGTCAATGGATACAAAACTGAACTTCAGTTCGGCTTATCATCCACAGACTGATGGGCAAACTGAAAGGACGAACCAAATCTTGGAAGATATGTTGAGGGCTTGTGCTTTACAGTACGGGACAAGTTGGGATAAGAGTTTGCCATACGCAGAATTCTCTTATAACAACAGTTTCCAGAAGAGTCTACAAATGGCACCTTTTGAGGCACTATATGGCAGGAAATGCAGAACACCTTTGTTCTGGAATCAAACGGGAGAAAGCCAAGTGTTTGGACCTGAAATTCTTAAAGAGGCTGAAAGACAGGTGCAGACAATCAGGCAGAATTTGAAGGTAGCACAATCCAGGCAAAAGAGCTATGCGGATGTCAGACGTCGAGACCTTAGTTTTGACATTGGCGACTACGTATATCTCAAGGTGTCACCGATGAGAGGAGTTCGCAGATTCAATGTCAAAGGCAAACTAGCACCAAGGTATATTGGACCGTTCAAGGTGTTGGACAGAAAAGGTGAAGTGGCTTATCAATTGGAATTGCCAACCAGACTGTCAGGTGTACACGATGTATTCCACGTATCACAATTAAAGAAATGTTTACGAGTGCCAGAAGAACAGTTGCCTTTGGAGGAACTCGATGTACAAGAGGATCTTACTTATAAAGAGTATCCCGTCAAGATACTGGAAGTGGCAGAAAGAGTCACAAGGAGTAAGGTGATACGGATGTGTAAGGTGCAGTGGAGCCGACACTCTGTGGATGAGGCAACTTGGGAAAGAGAAGAAGATCTAAAGGCAGAATATCCACAGCTGTTTGAAGGCTCAACCGAATCTCGAGGACGAGATTCATTTTAAGGGGGGTAGGTTTGTAACACCCTAAAAATTTCGTTTCTAAATTAGTAATTAATTTGCTAGGTTTTGTGTATGCATTCTCAAAATTTAGGTAAATATAAAACCTTTTCGGAAATTAAAATCAACCCTAGGTTCAGAAACTTGTTTGTGCATTTCATGCCGATGCATTGTTTTCTTGTATGTGTGTTTTTGTGCTAAGCCCTAGAATCCAAACTCGACCCCGATCTAAATCCAACCCAGGCCTGCTCCTTTCTTCCTCGTGGCCCAATCGCAGTCGGCCCAAAACCAGCCCCGCCCAACTCCCTTTTCTCTTTTGGGCCTAGCCTCTTCCCTTGGGCCCAAACAGATCCAACCCAGGCCCGCAGATCCAACCCAAGCCCAAAACAGATCCACCCTTCCTTCCCCTTCCCAGCACGACGCCTCCTCTCCTCTTCCCTGCGTCGCCCCCCCTTTTTCTCACGCAGGAAACCGTCGCCCCCTTCAATGGCTTTCACGTCACAGCAGTAACAGCCCCCCCTCTCTTCAATCCAGATCACTAGAGCCTCTCTCCCTTCCTACAAACCACGGCCAAGCTTTCCCTCTTTCCCCTTTGTTTCCTCTACTCTCCAATTTCCCAAGATCAGGGCCTCCTCCATTGATTTCTGGTCGCCGGAACTCGTCGCCGGAGCAGCGAAGGAACGCCGGGATCCCACCTTGTCGCCCGAACAGCGAAGGAACCCGAGGACCTTACCCCGGCGACGAACAGCAGGCCGCACGATCCCTCTCCACGGCCGACGGCGTTCTGCTCTGCCCCTCTCCAAGCCCCGTCGCCCTTGCTGCTCGGCTGCCCTAGGTGAGCGCTAAAACGAGTTGCCCTCGACGCCTCGATCTCGTTTTGCCGCTGCCCGCGCCTTCCCTTCACCCCTCTTCTCTTTTCCCATGGCTGCTGCGCAGGAACGCCCGGAGGCTACCCCGACGTCCAGTGAATCACGACACCGAGGCCGTGACTCCATCTTCCACGCCCGACCACGCCTACGTGACCTGCCCTGTCCTCCCCAAGATCCCTCTCCTCTGCTACGTTCCTGCCCAAGGTAAACATCAAGATGAGTTGCCCTCGTCGACCCCGTTCCGTTTTGCCACTCGGAGTTCGATCCCGTGCACCGCAGCCCCGTCCCCCTTTCTCCCGCGAGGTCTGCTCGCTAGCAATGGCCAGCGCCCCTTTTCTGTCCGTGAAACCACCAAGGCCGATGCCGCCCTCTCCCGTGGACCGAACAGCAGGAGCAGAACACCTTTCATCTTGTTTTTGGATCCTTCGTTTATCGCAGCTTAGACCTTCGTCTTGTTTTTAGCGTAGTTTAATCACCGTAAATCCGATTAGAGTGATTTTCACGTTGTTGTGTTCGTAGAAATGCGTAGATTAGTTTTATATCCTTTTTGCTTCTGTTTTCATTGTATGGTGTACTGTTCTAATAGAAATACTTTTGTATGCATGTACTGGCTTGTGATGGATGTATGTGTGGTGATTGGAATGCGTGTATAGTTTGCGAGCAGTACGAGGCCGGCTTTGATCAAGAGTTTGAAGACCAAGATCAGCAGCAATATTTTGAGGAAGGCAAGTGTAACATGATTTGTCGGATATCAATATCCGACCCTCTCACCGACGGGTGGGACCACGCAGTTTCAGGAAGAAGATAGGCATAAGAAAACCCGAAGAACATCAGATTAGGGGAGGATCAGTTTTCCCCTGACTCGGCCGACCCTCATCCGTCTCGGCCGACCCTCGTCCGTCTCGGCCGACCCCCGTCCGCCTCGGCCGACCCCGTCCGCCTCGGCCGACCCCCGTCCGCCTCGGCCGACCCCCGTCCGCCTCGGCCGACCCCCGTCCGCCTCGGCCGATCCACTCCTGTCGCTATCCCGCCCGACCTCTCTTCGTCTCGCCCGAATTGGCGTGGGCCCGAGACGAAGTGGAGCGTCCGGAAGACCCGGCGTAAGGATGTGTCTCCATACACCCATGCCATTTCCCATCGGCATTAATTGGCCTCACCAAGCACTGTCCGGCGCGGCCAGCGGATGTGACTCTCACTGACTTGCCCGTACGCGGGCGCCACGCTAGGAGAGCCACGTCCCCAACAACTCCGATCAGCGTCCACGCAGGGAGAGCCACGTCCTCAACAACTCCGATCAGCGTCTCGAACAGCGTCCAGTACGGCGTCCACAGTACCCCGCAGGCGGCGGGGCTTCTTCGGCAAGCTTTCCATTTTTTACCTTCTTGAGCACGCCTTGTAAAGCCTGACCTCTCCTGAGTATAAATAGAAAAGTCCAGCCTCAGGAGAGGGGGGACGGACGGAGAGACGATCACACGACGCACACACCAGAACACAACCCACGAAACACACACGCTCAGACGCACCAGAGACTTGGGAGCCCCTCCCTCTCTCGACCGCTTGTAACCCCTACTACGAGCAACGCGAGTAACACGAGCAGTCTCGAACTGGACGTAGGGCGTTCGTGCCTGAACCAGTATAATCCCTTGTGTCCTCTCGCGAACCATCCGAAGCCCGAACGCGCAATCCACTAAATTTACTTGTTGGTTATTTCGCACACCGACAGTTGGCGCGCCAGGTAGGGGTCTTTTGCGCGTTCCGACGATCATCAGGCTTCGAATGGCCACCCACGGATCGAGCTGGGCTCCTGGGACGCAGCTGCGTCTTGGGAGCTTGGATTTCGTCATCACCGACGCCGGGGACTTGGAGAGAGTCGCTCTCACCCCCCCGGTCAACACCGCTGATGCTGACGTCGCGACCGCCACCGAGGCCCTCGCGGACATCGGCATCAACACCCCTGGCGACGAAGCCGGCAACCCCCGCTCGAGGGCCAACGAGGCCCCACTGTGGGAGCAGCTCGAGATCTTCCTGGGGCCACGGCCCACGCAGGAAGACGTGCGCTGTGCCAGGTTCGCCCTGGCAAACGTCGCTACTCAGCTTCTGGGAGGAGCCCCTCTCCCCCCGGAGATGCTGAACTGCATCCCACCGTATGCGGTCCCATACGGTCTGCGCAACGCGGCTGAAGTCGTGTCCCGCCTGGTGACACGCCTCCTGAGCCCCACCCCGGCGGACAGCGAGTTCGTCGGGGTGATCGATCACGTCTCCGAATCGGTCTTCGACCTGCTGGACGATCCCGTTTCGGAGGCCTCCGACACGGAGCTTGTCGGAGAAAGCCACCACCCCTCCCGGGAATGCTTCATGGCGGACCCTCCCGACGGGGAGGGGGGAGAAGCGAGTGAGAGCGGCTCGGGGCCAGCGGGCCCTGACGACGGCCACCCGGTGGCCGACGCGCCCGTCGCTCCCGCTCCGGCTGCGGCCCAGGCCGCGGCAGTAGCAGGGCAGCCGGCCCCGCGAAGAGCGGCTACACCGCCCCGGCGCTCCCAAGCCGACGACGCCCGGCAACGCCGGGAGGAGCTCCAAGAAGCCCGTCGCAGATTGGAGCAGGAACGGGCGCGGGTCGAGCAGGAACGGGAGCGCATCGAGCGCGAGCTCCTGCAGATCAGAGACGCGCCTCCCGCGCGGGAGCGCGCCCGGGACGTGCAGCGCCAAATCGTCGACGATGACGGTGCCCCGCCCCCGTGTTTCGCCCACGCCGGACAAAACATAGCCGCGGCGGCCATGCTCGTGCGGGGGCTCCCCCCGCCGGCGACCCCGGAGGCCCGCAAGGCGCAGCGGGAACTCGGCGAGCTGCTGGAGCGAGCCGCCGCGCAGCAGGCCGAGAGTTCACAGTCGCGACGACGAGCGTCGCAGATGGGACACCGTGAGGCCTCGAGGCAGCCAGCCGGCGGCCGCGACGGACGTGCCCAACAAGGGCAGTCGGTACACCAGCCCCGTCGTCCTGGTAACGCGGTTCCGGTCCGACAGCGAGTCGGCCCGATCCAGGATGCTCGGAGCATACTGGACGCCCGCCGGCGACAACCCCCCGCGGGTGAACCCGAGCGACAGCGAGGACGCGTTCCCCGGCGAGGTGGCCGGTACGACGACGACGACGAGGGCGAGGACGAGAGGACGCCGAGTCCGGAGGCGCCGGGACCACGGGCTTTCAGCCCGCGGATCCGTGCGGCTCTTCGTCCCGCCAACTTTAGAGCCCCGTCGAACTTCCCGAGGTACGACGGGGAAACCGACCCCGAGCTCTGGCTCGAGGATTACCGACTCGCCTGCAGAGCCGGAGGGGCCGACGAGGATGACTTTATCATCCACAACCTGCCGCTCCATCTGGCCGACTCGGCACGGGCCTGGCTCCAACATGTCCCCACCGGACAAATCGGCAGCTGGTCCGACCTGAGGGAGGTTTTCGTGGGAAACTTCCAGGCGACCTACAACCGCCCTGGAAACCCATGGGATCTCAGGAGCTGCAGGCAAAAGCAGGGGGAGACGCTCCGGGAGTACATCAGGCGCTTCTCCCGACAGTGCAACGAACTTCCCAACCTCGCTGACGCCGACGTCATCGGGGCTTTCCTCACAGGGACGACGTGCAAGTCCCTCGTCCATAAGCTCGGGCGGAAGAGTCCCCGCACCGCGAAGGAGCTGCTTGACATCGCTACGAGCCACGCGGCTGGCGAGGAAGCAGTGGGGGCCATCTTCCGCCAGTCCGCCGACCCCAAGGGCAAGCGGACTGAGGAGGCGGAGGGAGGCCCATCGGGGCCCCCCGCCAGGAAGAAGAAGAAAGGCAAGGGCAGGCGGAACGACGACGAGGCCGCCATGGTAGCCGCCGCCGACCCGAAGCCGACCTTCAAACCTCCGACTGGGGAGGTCCCTGACCACTTCGAGAAGAAGTGGAACGGGCCTTGCCCGAATCACGAGTACCCTGTCAAGCACCTGTACAAGGATTGCTCCCTCATGAAGAAATTCATGGCAGGGGGCTCCCGCAAGCCGATACCTCGGTCGAAGAAGCCCGACCCGGCCCCGCAGGAGCCGGGGGCTGACCAGGACATGGACGCCGACCCCTATCCGGAGCCGGACGGCTGTCTGATGATCTTCGGCGGAACGGAGGCGTCGGTGAGCAAAGGGCGAGCCAAGCTGGAGCGCCGAGAGGTGTACGCCGCCGAGCCGGCCACTCCGGCCTTCCTCAAGTGGTCGGAGGCGCCCATCACCTTCGACCGAGCCGACCACCCGCAGTTCGTCCCGAGGCCGGGTAAGTACCCTCTAGTGGTTGACCCGGTCATAGGGCGCAAGCGCCTCACCAAGGTGCTGATGGACGGCGGGAGCGGGCTGAATATCCTTTACGCCGACACGCTCGACTCCATGGGGATTGACCGAGGGCGCGTTCGCCCGACCGGGGCGCCTTTCCATGGGGTGGTCCCCGGTAAACAGGCCGTCCCCCTCGGGCAGATCGATCTGCCCGTCACGTTTGGGTCCCCGACCAACTTTCGGACGGAGACCCTCACATTCGAGGTGGTAGGATTCCACGGCGCCTATCACGCCATTTTGGGCCGCCCATGTTACGCGAAGTTCATGGCCGTCCCCAACTACACCTACCTCAAGCTCAAGATGCCGGGCCGAAGGGGGTGATCACGGTGGGATCGTCATTCCAACGGGCCCATCAGTGCGAGGTGGAGAGCTGCGAGCTGGCGTCGGCCATCATCGCATCGACAGAGGAGTTGGATCCAATCAAGGCGCGCCTCGTCGAAGAGGCACCGGACTTCACCCAAGGCCTGGCGTCGTTCGAGCCGCTTGAGGGCACCAAGGAGGTCCAGCTGGACCCCGACCACCCGAGCGCAAAGGTGGCGCGGATCGGGACCAAGCTGTCCCCGAAATAGGAAGGCGCGC
Source organism: Alloteropsis semialata (assembly GCA_004135705.1). Taxonomy (NCBI): domain Eukaryota; kingdom Viridiplantae; phylum Streptophyta; class Magnoliopsida; order Poales; family Poaceae; genus Alloteropsis; species Alloteropsis semialata. Next base: position 5,181 of record QPGU01000196.1, on the reverse strand, counting down.
TCGTCGACTTCCTCCGCGCGAACGTCGACGTGTTTGCGTGGAAGCCCTCGGACATGCCGGCATCCCGAGGGAAGTCGCCGAGCACTCCCTGGACATCCGAGCCGGGTCCCGACCCGTGAAGCAGCGCCTGCGGCGCTTTGATGACGAGAAGCGCAAGGCAATCGGCGAGGAAATCGCGAAGCTCCTGGTGGCCGGCTTCATCAAGGAAGTGTATCATCCCGAGTGGTTAGCTAATCCCGTCCTTGTACGAAAAAAGAATGGGAAATGGAGAATGTGTGTTGATTATACTGCTCTTAACAAAGCGTGCCCAAAGGATTCCTTTCCATTGCCGCGCATAGATCAGATAGTCGACTCGACCTCGGGGTGCGAAACCCTGTGCTTCCTTGACGCGTATTCCGGATACCACCAAATCGCGATGAAGGAGTCCGACCAGCTCGCAACCTCCTTCATCACCCCGTTCGGATCGTACTGTTACGTGACGATGCCGTTCGGGCTCAAAAACGCCGGCGCCACCTACCAAAGGTGTATGCTTAGGTGTTTCGACGAACTCATCGGGCCGACCGTTGAGGCGTACGTGGACGACATCGTTGTCAAGTCCCGACAGGCCGACCGACTCGTGGCCGACCTGGAGAGCACGTTCGCCAAGCTCAGGACGAACAGTGTTAAGCTCAACCCCGAGAAATGCGTCTTTGGGGTACCCAGGGGGATGCTCTTAGGTTTCATCGTGTCCCGCCGAGGGATAGAAGCCAACCCCGATAAGATCAACGCCATAACCAGGATGGGCCCGATTCAGAACCTGAAAGGGGTTCAACGGGTCACGGGGTGTCTGGCCGCCTTGAGCCGGTTCATCTCACGCCTCGGCGAAAAGGTCCTCCCGTTGTACCGTCTCTTGAAGAAATCCGAGCGGTTCGTCTGGACGGACGAGGCGGAGACTGCGCTAAACCACATCAAGGCAATCTTGACAAATCCCCCGATCCTGGTCTCGCCGAACGACGGCGAGCCTCTTCTCCTCTACATCGCTGCCACCACACAGGTGGTGAGTGCGGCGTTGGTAGTGGAACGCGAAGAAGAGGGGCACGCCCTCAAAGTACAGCGCCCGGTATACTTCGTGAGCGAGGTGCTCGCCGACACCAAGACGAGGTATCCGCAGATCCAGAAGTTGCTGTACGCCGTTCTCATCTCTAAGAGAAAGCTCCGCCACTACTTCGACTCGCATCCGGTCACAGTGGTGAGTTCTTTTCCTCTCGGTGAGATTATAAATAACCCGGACTCGACGGGTCGGATTTTGAAATGGGCTATGGAGCTGATGGGTCAGGGCATTACCTATGCCCCGCGCACGGCCATCAAGTCCCAAACCCTCGCCGACTTCGTCGCTGAATGGACCGAGGTCCAGCTGCCCACGGCCCCTGTTGATCAGGAGTACTGGGTCATGTACTTTGACGGCTCGTTGACTCGGACGGGAGCAGGGGTCGGCTTAGTTTTCGTTTCGCCTCTCGGAGTGCGAATGAAATACGTGATCCGGCTACACTTCCCGGCTTCCAACAACGCTGCCGAATACGAGGCTTTGATAAACGGCCTGAGAATAGCTATCGAGTTGGGAATCCGATGCCTCGAAATTCGAGGTGATTCCCAGCTCGTGGTCGATCAGGTCATGAAAGAGTCGAGCTGCGAAAGCGAGACCATGGCCGCGTATTGCAAGGAAGTACGCAAAGCTCGAGGACAAATTCGATGGCCTCGAGCTCCGGCACATCAAAAGGCAGTTCAACGAGGCCGCCGACGCCCTGGCCAAGAAAGCCTCCGGCCGGGAACCCGTCCCGACCGGAATCTTCGCCAATGACCAACAACGCCCTTCGATAAAGCTCCCCTGCCCTGAGCAGACCGGACCGCGCGACCCCGGTTCCGCGGAACGGGGCGCCCCGGACACGGGGGCTGGCGAGACCGGGACCAAGGGCGCGGAAGGGTCGGGGGCCGGCGCCGAGCCGAACGACCAAGCTCTATCCGACCTGCTCGCCCTTGCGGTCGCAACGCTGACCGAGGCCCAGGGACCGAACCCCGGCGCCACGGATTGGCGGCAACCATTTCTCGACTACTTGCTGCGGGAACAGCTTCCGACGGGTAAGACCGAGGCCCGCCGGATCGCCCGGCGCGCCAAATCTTACGCCATCCTGGAGGGCGAGCTGTACCGACGAAGCCCCACAGGAATCCTACAACGGTGTATTCCCTCTGACCAGGGTGAGGAACTGTTGAGGGACATCCACGAGGGCGTGTGCGGCCACCACGCCGCTCCTCGCAGCCTTGTCGGAAATGCGTTCCGGCAAGGATTCTACTGGCCGACGGCGGTGAGGGATGCCACTAAGATCGTGCGCACCTGCGAAGGGTGCCAGTTCTTTGCAAGGCAAACACACCTTCCTGCTCAGGCTCTACAGACGATCCCCATCACTTGGCCATTTGCGGTCTGGGGGTTGGACATGGTCGGGCCCCTCAAAAAGGCGCCCGGGGGCTTCGACCACTTGCTTGTCGCCGTTGACAAGTTCACCAAGTGGATAGAAGTCCGCCCAATTGCGACGATCCGATCGGAAGAAGCCGTCAAATTCTTCCTCGATATCGTTCACCGCTTCGGCGTCCCCAATTCCATCATCACGGACAACGGAACTCAATTCACCGGGAAGAAATTCCTGCGATTCTGTGATGAATATCACATACGGGTCGATTGGGCAGCCGTCGGACATCCCCGCACAAACGGGCAAGTAGAGCGCGCGAATGGGTTGATCCTACGAGGGCTCAAACCTCGGCTATTCGAGCGCTTGAAAAAGTTCGGAGGGCGATGGGTCGAAGAGCTCTCGGCGGTGGTTTGGAGCCTGCGCACGACGGCGAGTCGCGCGACGGGTTTCACCCCGTTCTTCATGGTATACGGGTCGGAAGCCGTACTCCCGACCGACCTCGACTACGGGTCCCCGCGTGTCCGTGCCTACGACGACAAAGGCAACCAAACCTCTCTCGAGGACGCGGCCGACCAGTTAGAAGAGGCCAGGGAAGTCGCATTGGCCCACTCGGCAAAATACCAGCAGTCCCTACGGCGCTACCACGCTCGGCGCATCAGAGGCCGAGCTTTCCAGGTCGGCGATTTGGTGCTGCGCCTCGTTCAAAGCAACAAGGACCGGCACAAACTTTCGTCGCCCTGGGAAGGCCCGTTCATCATCTCCCAAGTCCTCCGACCCGGCTCGTACAAGCTCAAGAACGAAGAAGGAGAGGAATACGCCAACGCCTGGAACATCGAACATCTTGGTGGCGAGCACGGACGACAGCGGCGCCACCTCCTCCTCGAGCGCGATCACCTCCTCCAGCGTCGTACCGGGGGCGAACCCATCGGCAAGGTACTCCAGGCCGATCTCGGAGTAGTGGGAGCGAGCAACGGCGAAGGCGCGGCGCACCCCGAGGAAGAGCCCGTCGCTCGCCATGGCTCGGGCCCGAGCCGGGATGCGCTCAACGTCGGCGAGCAGCGAGCTTGGACCCCGCTCCGACCGCACCTGGAGGTCGCTGAGCACAGCGCCGACCGCCACCCGAAGCGCGTCGTGATCGTCCCCCTCCTTCTGCAGCAGCCCTTCGAGATTGCGCGCCTCGGATTTGAGGCGCTCGATTGTGGCGCGATCCGCCGCCGCTGCTTCAGCCAGGGAGGCGCACTGCGCCTCGGCCGCCTCGCGGGCACGCCGCTCAGCATTGAAGGCTCGGCTCGCCGCCTCGAGGTCGCGGGCCTGCCCCTCGACGAGCCTCCTGGCCTCGTCCCGCTCCTCCACCGCCCGGTCCATCTGAGTGGTGGTCTCCTCGAGGACGGCGGTGACCCGGTCCCGGTCGGCCCGAAGACGCTCCACCTCGCGGGCCAGGCCCAGCCGGACTTGCTCCCGAGCCGCCGAGTCCTTCTCCCAAGAGACCAGGACATCGCTCTTGCGCTGGTCGGCCTCGTCGGCATGCTGGCACGCCTCCGCAACCCGCCGCCGCAGGGACTCGATCTCCTGGTTGGCCGCGGCCAGCTGCCCCTCAAACTCGCCTCGCGCATCGGCACGAGCGGAGGCGGCTTCTTGGCGGGCGGCTGCCAGCTGCTCCCTCAGGGCGTCGCGCTCGGCAGTGATCGAGGACAGTCGGCCCCACGAGTCCTTCTCCCGACGCAGGAAGAGGGACTTGTCCCGGCTGCGGGCCATCAAAGACTGCCAAAAAACAAGTCGGATTCGGAAACCAATCGGGAAAAAGAAAGAGAAAAAGCGGAAGAGGAGAAGCTTACCTCCCCGCAAGGAATGGCGACATCGCGGATGGCCTCCAGAGCGGAGTTGAGCGACCGGACCGCCAACTCGACCCCGGCACGAACCCGGGAGGCCTCGTTCCTCTCCTCGGCGTCATCCAGAGAGAAGACGACGTCGCCCGACGCACGGTCGGTCCAGGTGACGCGGGGGCCCCCGAACTCCGAGGGGTCATCCCCTTGCCGGACAACCTCGCAGCCCTCCGGGGCGTCAGCGGCAGAGCGCGCCTCCCGACCTGAGCCCGACCCCGCGGCATCCTCCGTTCCCGCCACGGGAGGAACAGGTGCCCTCATCTCGCCCGAATCGGGCAGCGGGTCGGGTAAGGCAGCGGTGGCGTCCGGCTCGGGGACGACCTCCTCCTCGCGGCCGGCGATGCTCGGGGACGCAACCGGTGTCGGGTCCCTCCGAACCTCCTCCTCCTCGACCGCTCCCGCCTGGTGGACCTCCCCCTCCTCGCGGCCGGCGGCGCTCGGAGAGGCAACCGGTGTCGGGTCCCTCTGGTCCTCCTCCTCTTCGTTCGCCCCCGCCTCGGGTAGAAGCCCGACCACCCCGGCCGGGGGGATAGGACCTTCCTGGTCACGGCCAGGACTGGAGGGCACCCTCTCCTCCTCCTTGGGCACGTCTCCGTCCGGCGCAGCCGACTCGGGCGGCACCGGATCCTCCGCCCCGGCCGGATCGTCCGCGAGCGGGAAGTACGCCCCGACGAGGGCCGCCGGGATCGCCCCCGCCGAGTGCACGGATGCGGCGCCCGACACCGCGGCGAGCCGTTGCTCGGGAAGAAGCGGCTCGAGCGTCCTCTCCACTTGGGGGTCGCCCAGGTTGAGCCCTCGGCTCGTCGCCACCTCGGCGGTCTGGCGCGCGAGCCGCTTGATCGGCGCCAGCCTCAATG
>QPGU01000093.1:9386-30181 GCA_004135705.1 Alloteropsis semialata | reverse complement strand
GAGGGTATCGAACATCCAAGTTTGTATTCCACAATCCACCCGAGGGTACTCGTTACGCATTGTAATCTGTACTCGACGAAATAATACAAGCAGCAACTGGACGTAGGGTTATTACTCGATCTCGAGGGCCCGAACCAGTATAAAAATCCCGTGTCTCTCTGTTCATCACCGTGATCAATCTTCGCACAAAGCGGGGTGTCTGCCGGACAAATATCTGACGAGTACAACCTCGACATAATGCATTTCTCTTCTATGATGCATAAAAAGGGAAAGACATAAAGAGAAAAGGCATTCGGATTATATTGACAATGCACAAGCTTTTTGATATGAATCTTCACCAATGTGAAGAAAGGATTAGCTAGAGGCCAAGGTATGTTTCTTTGACTCATGTTTTTACTTTGAGCTTCTAGGTCTCATAATCCATGCTAGTATGTGTTGTTTGCATGTAATTGTTTTAAGTCATTTTGAGCTTCAAATCTAGATATTTAGTTGATGTCTTCACCTAGAATTGACTTGGTGTCATTTCTTGCAAGATATGAGCTAAATATACTAAAATGGTCATTGACTTGAGATGGATGCATGCCTTGTGTGACATAGGATAGTTTTTCAAAATTAACTAGCATGTGTAGGAAGTGTGCTTTTTGAAAACCTTTTGGTGTTGGTCCTTGTGGCCAAGTTGATCCATTTGTGGTTATTGTTATCCTTGCTTGATTGCTGGCTAACTACAAATGGTGAAACACTCTCAAGTCCATTAGATCTACCCAATCTCATCTCAAGGGCTATGCTTATTGGATTTCCTTATCTTATCCCTATCTCTCAAAATTCTCCATCTGAGTCAAAGAGCAGTGAAATATGGATAAATGGACTCAAAAATGGAGCAGAGGAGAAAAGGGAAAGGACACGAGTGCAAAAATGGACAAAAGTCACTGGGCCAGGAAATTCCGGTGGAACCGGTTTTACAAAACCGGTGGCACCGGTTTCTGTCGGCTGGGTACTATTTACCCGTGACTTACCCCTTCACTCTTACATTTACCCCCCTCTTTCACCCACGACCAAGAATAGAAAGGAGAGGTCGTTTTGGGGCGATTTTGAGGTGATTTCAAGTTTCCACCGTGGGATTCAAGTGTTGAGGCAAGATTTGGAGTCTCCCATTCGGTGTGACCGGAATCCCCTCGGTTCTAGGGCTGCAGCAACTCATCCACCATGTCGGGAGGTACTCAAATCAAGTTTTTGCCCGATCTATTTCTCTAGATGTTTCCTCTCGGATTCCCTTGGTAGAACATCTTGTTTTAGACCCTAGAATCATCTCAGTGCAAAAAATCAAAGTTTCCTTGGTGGCATTGATGGGGGCCATGACCTAGGGTTTCTGGGCAGAAACCGGTGGCACCGGTTTTCCAAAACCGGTGGCACCGGTTTGTGCACAGATACCCTGGTCAATGGTTCTGCTCGGTTCTAAATGCTCAAAATAAATATCCTTGTCCATGGTCTGTTTCTCAGAAGCTTTTTCTCCATGTGTTTGTCACAGATCCAAGCAAATATGTTTCTTATCAAAGAAGGCCAACTCGCTCAAAAAATGCCCAATTTGAGTTTCGGGCAAGAGATGTTGGAAGTAGCGAGCATGAAATCCAACCAGCTGAACAAGCACAGCCTAGAAGATCCACGAGGACAGCAGGGAGAGTGAGACTTCCTAGGGGTGATATTCGCATTGCAGATTCTGAGCCCGAGGACACCTCTAGTGATGATGATGAGGAGAGTCCTTATGAGAGGGATCGCACTCCTTCCGAGTCTATTGCAGCAGACTCTCCCTCAGCTAGTCAGCGCAAGAGAAAGGGCAAATCCATTCGCACACATAGCCATGAGCATAGTCAGGGGACAGGCAGCGGTGGCAGAAGTGGCAGTGGTAATGGTGATGATGAGGAGGACATTATTTCAGCATTTGGGCCAATGCCATCTCATAGTGCTCCTCCCACACATATTAGTGATGTGACTTTTAGAGCTCCCATGGCGCCCCCAAACCGCGCCAAGGTCAACTATAAGGTGAAAGGCATGACAGAAAAGGCCAGAATTGAGAGAGCAAAGAATCCTAAGGAAGTAGGTGGAAAACATCTTGATTACAGGTTTGGCACAGCTTTTCACCAGGACTTCTATGAGAGTGCCATCCTTACAAAGGATGTTCCTATTGCTCAGGCTCAATACATTGATTGGAAGTTCATGAGGGCATTCAAGGATCCTAGAATTGATGAAATCATTAGGGAATGCAAGAGGAAAAATATATACAAGATCATGAGCTTTGCCAAGTCATGGAATAGTGAGGTAATTGCACAATTCTATGCCACTAGTTATTTCACATCTAGAAATGATGAAAGGATTGTGCATTGGATGACAGAGGGAAATTGGTATGGAGTGACCTACACTCAGTTTACCTCACTTTTGGGCTTTGATGGAGAGGATGATAAGAGAGTTCATATTCATAATGCTCCATATATGGATAAGAAGGATATGAAATACATGTATCTGCCAGGACAGGAGGGTTACTTTGGGAAAGTTAATGGCATGCTACCCTACTATGCATATCTCAACCGCATGTTTAGGAAGACACTTGCTCCTAGGGAAGGTGATCAAAGCAACATATCCTTCTATCTTCGTGATTTGTTAAGGTATATGACACCTGGTGAGCCGGAGTTTAGTGTGGTGGAATTTATTTGGGAAGAAATGAAGTCTATTGCTGGATCTCCACAAAAGAGCTGTGGGTATGCTCCTTATCTCATGCATGTCATTGAGGCCGTAACTAATTGTACATTTGATTATGATCACGAGATTGAGCCCTTCACATGAGGAATGATATCAAAGGTCCGTCCCTAGCCCAAGCGGCAAGCATGGAGGCCAATATAGAGGGTGGAGATGCACCCCAGGATGCTCCTACAGCTGCTGCCCCTCCTATGGCAGCAAGAGAGACGTCCCGTAGTGGACGTGGACGTGGGCAAAGAGATGTGCACAAGCCCCCTTCACCGCTTAGAAAGTTGTTCAACTTTATGTGTGGGTCTTGTATGAGCACAAATGCAATTGCTCACAAAGAAAGGCAAAGGAGGAAGAGGGACTCGAGGATGATCCGGCAGATGTATGAGGATCCTTCCAATAGACCTCCTATTCCCCGTGCAGAGTCTGATGATGAGGAAAGTGAACCGGAGGGATTTGATCAAATTTGGACTAGATCCCAAGAGGTGGATCCGGTGACTCAAAAGGATTATTGGGATAGATCCATAGGTGACTCATACTATAATCCATCCTATGGAGGCATGCAAAGTGGTGGGGCTTCTTTTTCTGAGGTGCCATTTGTGGGCACTCAAGGGCAAGGTGGTTCTTCTAATATGCCACAGATTGATCCTTATGCAGCTGGGGGTTCAGGATCTGCTCAAGGTGACGTTTTTGGAGGGTTTTTGGTCATGTCAATCCATATGTTGGTACATTTCCTCCAACTCAATTTGCACCTCAACCTCCACCAACTCAAGCCCAAGCACAAGTTGATGATGAGGAAGATGATGAGTAGGGACAGCAGGATATCCCCCAGGACCTTTGTTGGTGATGGATGACAAAGGGGGAGAAAATGGAGCGATTAAAGCGATGCCGATCAGTTCTGTCTGCTGGCTGTCTGGCAAAACCGGTGGAACCGGTTTTCCAAAACCGGTGGCTGTTGAATGCAACTGGCCGTGTAATAAATCTATCTTAGCTCTTTTGGACTTGAGAACATTTGTAATGAGTGCTATTCTGTGTGTTGAACTCATTTATGTGTGTGAAACTTGTTTAAATTCTATTTAGACTCATTTGCTTAATAATATGCTATGTTTGTGGGAATTTCTGGTTGGGCCGGAAATTTCTGGCTGGGAAGTTCCGGTGGCCTCGGTTTGGGGCCGGAATTTCTGATCCGTCGTGTCGGAAATTCCGGGTCACTTTGTTTGGTGACTGTTTGTGCTGACCAGTAAATTTCCGGTGGCACCGGTTTTCCAAAACCGGTGGCACCGGTTTTTGTCTGGGAAGCACACTTTCTTTATTCTATTGTTTAAATGCTGCATGCATCACTTTTTAATTGTTCACACACATGTTTTGCACCCCACGGATGTTGAGATTTAGGGGGAGCTCCATGGTTTCTTGAATTTGTGCAAATTGGCATTTTAGGCCAAGTTATTGAATTTCATTCAAAGCACATATTGAGGGGGAGCTCAAACTAAATCTGAACATTCAAAAACTTTATTGATATATCTATTGTGAGCTTTAATCGAATTGTCATCAATCACCAAAAAGGGGGAGATTGAAAGTGCATCTAGGCTCCCTTGTGGGTTTTGGTGAATTGAATGACAAAACGATTAAAGAACTAACGTGTTTGTCAAAGATAATTCGCAGGGATTAAAATTGTATAATTGATGATTCACTATTGGTCATTGGTTGAATTCAATGTGAATGGCTCATGTTGACATAAATAAATTGAGTGGTTGTTCCCATTATATATGAATATGAAAGATGGCAAGCTATGGTGCAATAAAGAAAGAGACATAATGACATATGTGATATATTGGTCTCTTAACTGATGAAAGCTTGTTTATATTGATATGGGATATCTTAGATCATGTTAGATTAAAGTGTTGCATAAAGCAAGTTTGGTTGAATGGACAAGAGACATGGTGATATGATTTATTCTTGGTCTATATTTGAAGAATGACTTGCAAACAAGACATGATGACTTTGATAGAAATGAAAGGTCAAATTGAAGTGGATATATTGCATATCAAGAAATGACCAACAAGACAAGATTACTTTGATAGAAACGAAGGGTCAAAGTGAAGTGAATATATTGCATATCAAGAATTGGTTTTTATTGTTGATACAAACTAGTGTGAAGCTATATATGATGCAAGGATGAAGAGGTGGAATTCGGGATAGTGTTTCTACGTACTAAGCAATGTGTGATCAAGTTGCGGACTTGAGTCATGTATCTTTGCTAGGGTGACGAAACTTTCTTTGGATTTCAACTTGATGAATCTTGGTCACATGTGGTGTTCATATTGGGAAGTATCAATCTTTCTAGGAGTAAGTTGTGAAAAGGTGAATTGAACTAGAAGTGGATTTCATTCAAAGACAATGGTTCAAGTCACTAGCTCAAGGTTGAAGTGCTCAATTAAAAGAGACAAGGTTGGATGCAACTCTCAAGTAGATATGTTGATCAAGTATGGCATGACTCAAAGTGAAGAAGCTCAAGTGCATCATTTGTATTTATATTTGATCTTGAGTTTAGGTATGCCGTACTATCAAGAGGGATGCATCACAAGAAGCCTTGAAATAGTCTAAGTGCTCAAGGAACCCATGTGAGTTGTTGAGAGACACAAAACCCTCACGTACACACTTATAGGTTTTGCCAGGGCAAAACCGGTGGCACCGGTTTTGGAAACCGGTGTAACCGGTTTTGTGTCAGAATTCTCCAACGGCTAGTTGGTTTGAATTCCGGTGGCACCGGTTTTAGAAACCGGTGGCACCGGTTTTCACTGGGTCTGTAACGGCTAGTTTTTGAGGAGTGGAGTATTTATACCCCACGACCTCCACAGTGGCAAGCTGCTGTTCCTGAGGTTGCTATAGTGCTTCCCTGCTCTTCCTTGCCAAGCCAAAGCCATATTTGCTCTCCCCAACCCCTCTTTGTGAGGTAGCTTGCAATTGTGATATCCTTTGTGTTGGGTAGTAGAGAGAGCAGCCATTGTGTGAAGTTTGAGAGCACCAAAAGCACCTTGAGCACTGTTGGACTTCATCAAGCTTGTGTGATTCATTTGTTACTCTTGGAGCTCCGCTCCTAGACGGCTAGGTGTTGCCCGTGAGCTACCAAGGTGTGGTGAGCTGCGGGAAGTTTGTGCAGGTCGTGTTTCGCCTCCGAAAGGGAAGAAGCAAACTAGTGGAAAGAGGAAATAGCTTGACCTAGTGTGGTCGTATAAGCTTCCTCAACGGAGAGTAGGATTCGCCGTGCCGTGGTGGCTGCTTAGTGCAAGCGGTGAATCCGAACTTCGGGAAACAAATCTTGTGTCTCCCCGCTGGTTTGAGCCTCTTTGTGTTTATATTGCAAATTGGAGAAATTGCTCGATATCGTTGTATTTGTGTTTTGAGTGCAGGGACTTGGAGATACACATTAGAAAGACATTTCAATCATCATCTCCAAGTTTGGTTTGATTCCGAGCTTCCTAACCTATTCTATCTAATTTGGGGGTTCACTGCCCGAGCAAAACCGGTGGAACCGGTTTTGCAAAACCGGTGGTACCGGTTTTGGTGGCAGTGCTCTATATCCGCTGCGTTAGGCGTGCTATTCTTTTATTTGGAGATTCTAAAGATCCTTTTAGAAGTTTATTTACTGAACTTCTAAAAGTGGTATTTAGAATACCCAATTGTCACTAATAAATTTGTTTTAAGTGGCAATATTTTTAGGTCTCGCCTATTCACCCCCCTCTAGGCGACATCAAGGTCCTTTCACCCGGGCGTGCTCCTGCTCTTGGAACACTTCGTCGGGCACCGCCTCGTCCTTCTCCTCTTCCTCGGTGACGACCGGGGAAGAACGCAATGGCTCGTCAACGTCGGCCTCCGAACCCGCAGACGGCCTCCGAGCCGGCTGCGCGTCCGGCTTCTTCACCGCCACCTTCTTCGCCAACACCTTTTTCGTACGCCTCCGCTTGGGAGGCGGCGGCGCCGAACCCGCCACCGCGTCCCGAACGGAGGGCGCTTCGTCTGACAACGTGGCCGAGTCGTCAGCCACCCCGTCATCAACCTCCACCGCCCGCCTGGAAACGCCGCCCCCACGGTTGTTCCTCTTCGCCACAGCCGCCCGGCGCTTCCGCGGACGGTCCTCCACCACCTCCTCATCCGAAGGACTCAGGGAGCCCTCCGTGTCACTCGGCGCCCATATACGGGGCGCAGGGGGTTGAACTGCCCCCTCTGCCCGAGTGCTTCCCTGAGCAGCCGGAGGCGTGTCCTCGAGAATTACCTTCCTCGGGAAGTCCTCCGGAAGTGGGGCAGCAGAGAAGAACTCGAAGCATCGATCCTGCGCAAGAAAAGGCGCAAAATCAGAACGGCCAACGGACGAAACAAGAAATTACGTCAAGAGAAAACACTCAAAAGGACTCGGAAAGGAAACTCACCGGTGGTGGAGGCCTCTTCAAAGAAAAAGGGCGCGGCTGGCCCTTCTCCGACACACGGCCGAGGAAGAACCCGCCGACACGCTCCTTCATCTCCTCCTTCCCCACGGTGCGGTTAGCAGCCCGAGTGGGGTCATTCCGCCCCGAGTACTCGTAGCCCGGGTGCTTCCGCTCCTGGATGGGATGGACCAGCCGCCTGCTGAAGTTGCAGGCGATGCCGATCGCTGTCAGGCCTCGAACCTTCAACTCCTTGATCAACTCAAGGAGCTCGTCGACCTGGTCCATCTCCAAGGCGTCTGGAAGCTCGTTCCAGCAATCTTGGACCTTCGGCCGCTTGCCAGTATGACAGGGGATCGCCGGCTCGTGGTTCCCGACGTAGAACCACTCGGCTTTCCACCCTTTGTTTGAGGTGTTGAGGGCGATGTCGAAGTAGTCATCCTTCCGCCCTTGACGAAGCATGAACCCGGCTCCTCCGACCACCACCATCTTCTCCTCACTCGGCTGAGGCTTCAGCCAGTACAGGTACCTCCACAAGTTGAAGTGAGGAGAGATACCTAGATACGCCTCGCAGAGGTGGATGAAGACCGAGATCGCCATGACTGAATTGGGATTGAGGTTGATCGCCTCGATCCCGTAGTAATGCAGCAGCCCACGGAAGAATGCCCCCGTGGGCAAACCAAGCCCCGCCTCAAAGAAGGGCTTGAAGAGGACCAGCTCGCCGGAGTTCTCCGACGGGAATACTTCCCCTGCGCTCGGCCGCCATTCCGCCACGGCCTGAGGCGGCAGGACATTCCGCTCCACCATCTCCTCCAGTGCCTCCGAGGTCACCTTCCCCCGTGTCCACGCAAGGACAGGGAAAGGGATCTTGTCAGACTTCGGGACGGCAGCGAACTTCTTCCTCCCGGCCATGGATCTTACGGCAGGGGTCTTGGATCGCATTAGCGAGGCTACGCTCCCCGTGGTGGCTGAGATCGCGCAAGGGGCTTGTGAGCAAGGGGAGCTTCTGTGGCGGCGGGGTGAAGAGCGAAGAACGAGGAAAACAGATCTGGAAATGAGAAGATTACCCTCCGGGGGTTAATCCTCGCCTTTTATAGCGCGCCTTGACGCCCGAAATTACCGCGAGATAACGCGATTAGCGGGGGCGGGCGAAACGGTACAAAGAGCCGTTGGGCGCTTCACCTTCCGTTACACGCTGGGCGTCAACGGTAAAAAATGACTCCGGAGCACTCGAGCAAGACAGAGCAGTCGGCGTGCCGCTAAGGCTCGAACGGCTCCCACGCTCGGGGGCTGGCGCCACGATCAAGTCAGTGTGCCTCTCGGGCTCGATTGGCCCCGAACCACTCGGGAGCCAACACTGCAAACTCAGTGGTGTGCCGCTAAGGCTCGAACAGCTCCCATGCTCGGGGGCTGGCGCCACGATCAAGTCAGTGTGCCTCTCGGGCTCGATTGGCCCCGAACCACTCGGGAGCCAACACTGCAAACTCAGTGGTGTGCCGCTAAGGCTCGAACAGCTCCCATGCTCGGGGGCTGGCGCCACGATCAAGTCAGTGCGCCTCTCGGGCTCGATTGGCTCCGAACCACTCGGAAGCCAACACTGCACAACTGAAGGCGTACCGCTAAGGTTCGACCGGCACTCGGACTCGGGGGCTGGCGCCATATCAAAAGCAGCGCGCCGTGCGGGCTCGATCAGTCCCGACACGTTCGGGAACTGACGCTGCGAACAAACTGTGACGCGTAATGCAATCCTTTTTGCAGGAAATACAGTTACAACGGAGCCGGACTAACGCCGGTTACAAACATCAAACACATCAGCCGCCAAGATGACGGCCTGGGGCACTCGTCCCTGCGCCTAGTGCTACATCCGGAGCAAGCTTGGCTCACATGAGCTCCTCGCAAGCCCTCTTGTAGCACCACTGCAGCCGTCGACGGGACAGCACTGGTGGAGGGTTGATAACGGACGCCTTTGGCTACCCCTTGCTCTACAAAGCATTTCACCCCACATGGCCCTCGTCACATGGGAATGCGGGGGTGAACGGGGCAGCGCTCACGCGCTGATCAACGCCTCAGACCCCTCGCAAGCACTCTTCTAGCACCGTGCCAAGATGACTCCATGAACTTTCCCCGGTGGATGAACCCAACAATGAGCCTCCGGCATTTTGACTGAAAGGGTCCTATAATTTGCCCTTGGGTAGCAGCTCAGGCTCCCCGACGGGTATTTATAGCCCCTAGTCGCCAGAGGACGGAAGATTTTCTCCACTATCACGAGCGCGAGCTCCACGCCACGCGTCCTTTCCTCCAGCTTGAAGTGCACAGGTCACCCTTATCTCCTTTGGCTCCACTCGACCACGGGAGCACCCTGTGCAATCACGGGAACTCTGTTCCTGACGCCGCATCACAGAAGCGACGCCGCCTTGCCTGCCTCTCCTTGGCATACCCGACGGAGGAGGAATCCTCCGGGACATGAACCTTTCGCCAAGATAAGTTTCGATTGATTAACTTCATTAATTCCGCGAGCTTTAAAACAAGTTGCTAAAGTACTCGGGGAGCACACGCCTTAATCCGTGAAACCTCGGCTCTTCCGTACGCCTACCCTCCTACGCGTGCACGCGGCCCAGCTCCCTGCGCTATGGACTACGGCTATCGGGGACCAGGTGCATAAACGTAACAGGCTAACTGCCCGAGGAAATTAAAAGACTTGAAAGCAGGAAGCGGAGTTCATTAATATTTATATCGCCGAACACTTTCTCCTCGAATTGTTACTTTGTTGCAGGGTACAGACGACTACTCGGCGAGCTCAGCCCTCACGCTCGGGGGCTGGCGCCGGGACGACCACTCGGCGAGCTCAGCCCTCACACTCGGGGGCTGGCGCCGGGACGACCACTCGGCGTGCTCGGCCCTCACGCTCGGGGGCTGGCGCCGGGACGACCACTCGGCGTGCTCGGCCCTCACGCTCGGGGGCTGGCGCCGGGACGACCACTCGGCGTGCTCGGCCCTCACGCTCGGGGGCTGGCGCCGGGACGACCACTCGGCGTGCTCGGCCCTCACGCTCGGGGGCTGGACGCCGAAATTAACGTCGGATGATCTAGCCCGATGCTCCTTGACTAACCCTTGGACCGATTCCTACGGAATCGCTTCAAGGCTCGGGGGCTACGGCCAACGGACGCACCTCGCGGCGCATCCGTTGATTGTCTGACGACCTCAGAAGAAGGCTACTAACCCTTGGACCGATTCCTTCGGAATCGCTTCAAGGCTCGGGGCTACGGCCAACGGACGCACCTCGCGGCGCATCCGTTGGGAAACGGCTCTTTTCTCTCCAGTATCACGCGGTTTCGCTTCCAACTGCAGCAGGCTCGACGCTCATCAGACAGCACGACCTCGCCGACTTGTCTCTCAACCACGTACTACTCGGGGCTTGTCGGGGGTAGACCCCCAGGGGTACCCAGAAGGCGGATTGGCTCAACCAGCAAGGGGCGGCCCAATCCGAGTACATCTGGATCGGTTTGTCGGACTGGCTGGCCCACCAGTCGGAAGGCCCACCAGTCGGGCGAACCGGATGGGCGCGACGGCGCGCGCGGCAAGGAAAGAAGACGGCGTATCCCGCAAGAAGCTCGGAGATCAAGATAAACTAGCCGGAATTATAGGGAAAGATATCTGTGATCGTTATAGGATCAACTCCTTGTAATTCGGGTAGGTTACGATCTCTGGCCGACTTGTAACTCAAGGCAGCCGGACTATATAAGGCGCCTTGAGACCCCCCTCCAGAGCACAACATCTACGAACAACCCACGATCATACAACCCTAGGACAGAACCCAACTACGGAGATCCTTCCAGGAACTTCATACACAGCAATACAACCTCCCCCAATACAGGACGTAGGGTATTACGTCATCTCGATGGCCCGAACCTGTTCAATCCTTGCGTCTTGTGTTACCATCGGCTTCTGATCCTCGATCTGTCCCTCAACAAATCAACCACGTAGGCTACCCTGTGTGGACTGCCGGGTCCAAACATCCGACACTCAGCGGCAGAACTTTTATCGGGCACGGGCGCAATTCCTGTGGCAGCACCTGTGGAAATTTGGAAATTTGAATATGGCAAACCAATGCTGCCCCAGATTCTTTGAAGTCCCTAACCACTCAAGCATTCCGATTTCATGAGTGGTACATGAAGGCGTCCAAAAAGGGTAGACAGATGCTCAATGTTTTGATAAAAGACCGTGATTACTTCCGTGGGCATAGTCTCTTGATTTTGGATTTCAAGGATGTGTATGATTTGTACCGTCAAGATGCCATAGACCTCTCATTGATGAGCTGCTGGGTTGTGTAAGTTTATTTCACTGATCTATTCTCGCAATACTTGCTTTCTTAATTATAATTTTCAACAATAACAATCTATTCTTGTCATGTAGGATGGAGATCCATACATGCCGTGAAAAATCGTATGACGATGTCGGCTTCATAGATCCATTGATGGTAAATGCCGTAATTGTAGACAGTAACCCACTAGAGACGGTGGACAACATATACATGTACCTGGAGAGACAAAGAAGCAAGACTTACATTCTTTTGCCATACAATTTCCAGTGAGTACTTCTCTCTATGTATGTATAACTTTAAGACTTTGTTGTCAATACTTGTGCATGTATTTATATATATATACAGCTTCCACTGGATACTGCTTGTGATAATCATAAACACCGGTCAAATTGTTGTCATGGACTCACTGCGAAAACCACAAGAGGATTACCAAGCAGTTTTAGACTTGATTGACATGGCATGGACACGTTTCCGTGCGAAACAAAAAGGAAATTTCAAACAAAAACTGCATGTGAGGACGGACTTTCCGGTACGTGGCTGGTGTACCCGCATATCTCGTAAAATCACACTAATATATAGTTGTTACGTCTAACTTTATTCTTCTCCACTATCAGTGTGCCAGACAGGAAGCAGGGACGAATCTATGCGGATACTACGTCTGCCAGTGGATCCATACCTTTGTTTCTCCCAAAAAAGCGACTGAAGAAGAACTCATGGTATGAATTAGATTATTAGTGTATATAGAAATTAGATTATTAGTGTATATGGAAAATAGATTATTAGTGTTTATGGAAATTAGATTATTAGTATGGAAATATTAGTGTATATGGAAATTAGATTATTAGTGTATATGAAAATTAGATTATTAGTGTATATTGAAATAAGATTATTAGTGTATATGGAAATTAGGTTATTAGTGTATATGGAAATTAGATTATTAGTGTATATGGAAATAAGATTATTAGTGTATATGGAAATTAGATTATTAGTGTATATGAAAATTAGATTATTAGTGTATATGGAAATTAGATTATTAGTGTATATGGAAATTAGATTATTAGTGTATATGGAAATTAGATTATTAGTGTATATGAAAATTAGATTATTTGTGTATATTGAAATAAGATTATTAGTGTATATGGAAATTAGGTTATTAGTGTATATGGAAATTAGATTATTAGTGTATATGGAAATAAGATTATTAGTGTATATGGAAATTAGATTATTAGTGTATATGGACATTAGATTATTAGTGTATATGGAAATATGATTATTAGTGTATATGGAAAATGATTATTAGTGTATATTTATTATGAATATATTTATTATACTTTGTTATTTCATGTATACTTTGTTAATTCATGTAAACTTTGTTATTTCATGTAAACAAAAAGCTAAAGCTGCAGAGGATGTTTTACCATGAAGTGCTCCCAATGAAACAAAAAGCAAAAGCTATTGCGGACCAACTATTTGGATTCATTATGGACCAAGTTATAAGTCCACTGGGAGAGTACCACCATGACGGAACCGCTATCGCTCAATTGGACTCCCTTTCCGCTCCTTCTTCCAGTTCTGCTCGTGAATTGTAAATAACTTTTAAATGCTCTAACTTTTGTATTGGCCGATCTCAAATGTTTATATGTGAATGTTCAAAAAAATGCAATCAAAGTCGGGTCAAAATCAATTGACAATTGCGACGACTTCAATCTTATTGCGTGAAAGATCGTGTACGACATATGACATATGACGAGCAGACACGTAGACGCGTAGATTTGTATATAACTAACCCAAATATCAAACATTAAAAAAATAACCAAAACAGCCTTTGGTACCGGTTGGTAACACCAACCGGTACCAAAGGCCCTCCCCCGCATGCCTACGCGGGGGGTCCTTTGGTACCGGTTGGTGTTACCAACCGGTACCAAAGGCTCCCTTTGGTACCGGTTCTGGACCCGGTACCAAAGGCCGCCCCCCTTTAGTCACGGTGTCGCGGTACCGGTTCCAGAACCGGTACCTATGAGGGTTACGAACCGTGACCGATGAGAGGTTTTCTGGTAGTGTCGGTGCATTACTACCGAAGACTTTAACTGTAGTATGGGTAGTATACAATGATTAGTATATGGGAATTTTAGGAAAAAAGTTAATGGCTGAACTAAAATATTTATATTTAAAAAATTCATTTGATCTTTTGATATATTTTTTACATCTCCAATGTCCAGATTCATTTGCATTTAGAACGTTACATTTTCTTCTCTTCCGTTGAACTCTCCTCTATCAAATTCGAGGGGGAAAAGGTTTCACATCGAAATTTACTAAACTGGCCTCTACTCATACTCTATACCACTCATTGGTAGTATGCAGTACCTTGAACGAGTTAAAAAAAAGCTATCGATCAATGGAGGTTAGATTTTGGCAAGGTGGAAGCGAAGGCCGGGCGTCCTTTTCCATGATTTTCAGCAGAAGCTTACGCTCAGTCGCTCATGGTGCTCAGCTGAAGATTTTCTAGGTCCCAGAGAGCAGGTTCCCCCACACCTCCATATGTGCCCCTTTATACACATTGAGAGTAACACCTCTGTTATAATTCCCATGTTATAATCATTGTACCTCTCGGTACCCTTTGATGGACTGTAAAAAGGACCACAGCAGGTAGTATGTCAAAAACAGATCCGTCATTAATGTTTAATAGTTTAATACATTTCCTGCATTTCCTTTGTTGGGAGCTCTAAATAAACATCTAATTTTGGAGGTGATACTGCATGAAAAGATTGTAAATTGAATATTGAAGTGGCAAAACTAAGGAATCATGGGAGCTACATGTCTTAGTCCCTTGGATGAATCTAATTATTTTATATGTGACAGGAGGAGACAGAATAATTGTCGGATTTATGGACCTGGCAGTCCACACTGGGTAGTCTGCGTGGTTGATTTGTTGAGGGACAGATCGAGGATCAGAAGTCGATGGTAACACAAGACGCAAGGATTGAACAGGTTCGGGCCGTCAGGATGACGTAATACCCTACGTCCTGTGTTGGGTGTTTGTATTGCTGTGTGTGAAGTTCCTGAAGGATCTCCGTAGTTGGGTTCTGTCCTAGGTTTCGTATCGTGGGTGTTGTGAATGATCGTGTTCTGGAGGGGGGTCTCAAGGCACCTTATATAGTCCGGCTGCCTTGAGTTACAAGTCGGCTAGAGATCATAACCTACCTGAAATACAAGGATTCGATCCTATAACGATTACAGATATCCTTCCCTATAATTCCGGCTAGTTTATCCTGATCTCAGAGCTTCTAGCGGGATACGCCGTCTGCTTCCTTGCCGCACGCGCCGTCGTAGTCATCCGGTTCGCCCGACTGGTGGGCCTCCCGAGTGGTGGGCCACCCAGTCTGACAAACCGGCCCGATAGCACTCGGATTGGGCCGCCCCTTGCTGGTTGGGCCAATCCGTCTTCTAGGTACCCCTGGGGGTCTACCCTCGACAAGCCCCCGAGTAGTACGTGGTTGAGCGACAAGTCGGCGAGGTCGTGCCATCTGATGAGCTTCGAGCTTGCTGCAGTTGGAAGCAAAACCGCGTGATACTGGAGAGAAAAAAGAGATCCGCGAGGTGTGTCCGTTGGCCGTAGCCCCTGAGCCTTGAAGCGATTCTGGAGGAATCGGTCCAAGGGTTAGTAGCCTTGTTCTGAAGTCGCCAGACAATCAACGGATGCTCCGCGAGGTGCGTCCGTTGGCCGTAGCCCCCGAGCCTTGAAGCGATTCTGAAGGAATCGGTCCAAGGGTTAATCAAGGAGCGTCTGACTAAATCATCCAGCATTAATTTCGGCGTCCAGCCCCCGAGCGTGAGGTTCGGCGGGGTCCCGCGAGACACGCCGAGTAGTCGTCCCGGCGCCAGCCCTCGAGCGTGAGGGCTGAGCACGCCGAGTGGTCGTCCATACCCTGCAATAAAGCACGAATCCGAGAGGAGAAAATACATGGCGATATAAATGTTAACAAACTCCGCTTCCTACTTTTAAGTCTTTTAATTTCTCCGGGTAGTTAGCCTGTTAAGTTTATGCACCTAATCCCCGATAGCCATAGTCCGTAGCGCAGGGAGCTGGGCCGCATGCACGCGTAGGAGTGTAGGCGTACGGAAGAGTCGAGGTTTCACGAATTAAGGCGTGTGCTGCCCGGATACTTTAGCAACTCGTATAAAAGCTCACGGAATTGACGAAGTTAACTGATTGATACTTAGCTTGGCGAACGGTTAGGGTCCGGGAGGATTCCTTCTTTGTCAGATATGCCAAAGAGAAGGCAGGCGGAGAGATGTCGTTTCTGACACGTGGTGTCCGGAGCAGTCTTCTCGTGATCGCACAGGACACTCCTGTGACCGCGTAAAGCCAGAAGCGATAAGGATGGCCTGTGCAGCTTGGGCAGAAGGAGGGACGCGTGGCTCGGAGCTCACGCGCCTGACGATGTGGAGGAAGTCTCTCGTCCTCCGGCAATCTGAGGCTATAAATGCCCACCGGGGGGCCAGAGCTGCTACCCAAGAGTGAGTACGTATAGGAGCCTTGCAGTCGATATGCCGGAGGCTCATTGCTGGGTTCATCCTCCGGGGAAGGTTTGTGGAGTCTCCAGAGTATGGTGCTAGAAGAGTGCTTGCGAAGATCCTGAGGTGTTGATTAGCGTCTGAATGCTGTCCCATTCACCCCTACATTCCCATGTGACGAGGGCCATGTGGGGTGAAATGCTTTGTAGAGCAAGGGATACCCGGAGGCATTCGCTAACAGCCCTCTATTGGTGCTGTCCCGTCGACGGCTGCAGTGGTGCTACAAGAGAGCTTGCGATGAGCTCATGTGGGCCAAACTTGCTTCGGATGTAGCACTAGGCGTAGGGACGGGTGCCCCAAGCCGTCATCTTGACGGTTGATGTGTTTGGTCTTTGTAACCGGCGCTCGACCGGCTTCGTTGTAATTGTATAACCTGCAAAAAGATTTTACTGCATGATAGTCTTGAGGAGGAAGCTTCTCGGCAGCTCCAGCCCCGAACCGTCGGGGTTTGGCCGTGATTCTCCAACTGTTGTAACTCGTTCGTAGCGTCAGCCCCCGAGTGTTTCGGGGCTGATCGAGCCCGAGGGGCACGCTGTCTTTGATGTGGCGCCAGCCCTCGAGTCCGAGTGCCGGTCGAACCTTAGCGGTACGCCGTTTGTTCTGCAGTGTTGGCTTCCGAGTAGCTCGGAGTCAATCAAGCCCAAGAGGCGCACTGACTTTATTGCGACGCCAGCCTCCGAGTGCGAGTGCTGTTAGAGCCTTAGCGGCACGCCACTTGGCTTGCAGTGTTGGCTCCCGAGTGGTTCGGGGCCTATCGAGCCCGAGAGGCACACTGACTTCAATGCGGCGCCAGCCCCCGAGTGCGAGTGCTGTTAGAGCCTTAGCGGCACGCCACGTGGCTTGCAGTGTTGGCTCCCGAGTGGTTCGGGGCCTATCGAGCCCGAGAGGCACACTGACTTCAATGCGGCGCCAGCCCCCGAGTACGAGTGCTGTTAGAGCCTTAGCGGCACGCCACGTGGCTTGTAGTGTTGGCTCCTGAGTGGTTCGGGGCCAATCGAGCCCGAGAAGCACACTGACTTCAATGCGGCGCCAGCCCCCGAGTGCGAGTGCTGTTAGAGCCTTAGCGGCACGCCGACTTCTTCGCCTTGCCCGAGTGCTCGGGGTCGTTTTTTACCGTTGACGCCCGGCGCATAACGGAAGGGGAAGGCGCCCAACGGCTCTTTTTACTGTTCAGCCTGCATCCGTTAATCGCGCCGTCGGGCGGTAATCTCGGGCTTCGAGGCGCGCTATAAAGGGTGAGGGTTAGGTCTGGAGGGGAAATCCCTCTGTTTCTAGATCCGTTTTCTCCATCCTTCCTTCTCCATTCCACCGCCACCAACGAATCCTTCTTGCTTCTAGATCCGCCCCGCGGGTTTAGCCACTACGGGGAGCGTAGGCTCGTTGATGCGGACGAAGTCCCCTGCGTGTAGATCCATGGCGCCGAAGAGGAAGCTCACTGGTGTCCCCAAGTCTGACAAGATCCCCTCCCCTGCCGTCGCGTGGGCGCGGGGGAAGGTGACCACGGAGATGCTGGAGGAAATGGTGGAGCGGAGCATCCTCCCGTCTCAGGCCGTGGCGGAGTGGCGGCCGAGCGCCGGGGAGGCGTTCCCGTCGGAGAACTCCGGCGAGCTGGTCCTGTTCAAGCCGTTCTTCGAGGCGGGACTCGGCTTGCCGACGGGGGCCTTCTTCCGAGGTTTGCTTTATTACTACGGGATTGAGGCCATCAACCTCAATCCCAACTCCATCATGGCGATTTCTATCTTCATTCATCTCTGCGAGGCTTATCTGGGGATCACTCCCCATTTCGACCTGTGGAGGTACTTGTATTGGCTGAAGCCTCAGCCGAGCGAGGAGAAGATGGTGGTAGTGGGAGGCGTCGGGTTCATGCTGCGTCAAGGACGGAAGGATGAATACTTCGACATCGCCCTCAACACCTCCAACAAGGGCTGGAAAGCCGAGTGGTTCTACATCGGGAACCACACGCCGATGATCCCCTGCCATACCAGAGAGCGCCCGAAGGTGAAGGACTGCTGGAATGATCTTCCCAGCGGTTCTCAGATGCGCAAAGTGGAGGAACTCCTTGCGATGATCAAGGAACTCAAGGAAGTCGGGCACTTGCAGCGATTGGCATTGCCTGCAACTTTAGCAGGCGGCGGATTCAGCCAATGCAGGAGCGGAAGCACCCGGGCTACGAGTACTCGGGCTGGGAGGATCCCACCCGGGGAGCCCGCCGGATGGTGGGCAAGGAGGAGATGAAAGCACGCGTGGGCGGGTTCTTCCTCGGGCACGTGTCGGAGAAGCACCAGCCGCGCCCATTTTCCTTGAAGAGGCCTGCTCCACCGGTAAGTTTATGTTCCGAGTGCTTTTGAATGTTCTTCTTGATGCAATTTTTGATTTTTGATGTAGTCGTCCGTTGGCCGTCTGATTTTGCGATTTCCCTGGCGCAGGATCGGGTCTTCGACTATTTTTTCACTGCTCCGCTTTCGGAGGATCTCCCTAGGAAGGTGTTCCTAGGAGAAGCGCCCCCAGGTGACTAGGTCGACCCTCCAGCGGCAGAAGCGGCTGATCCTCCCGCTCCTCTGATGTGGGCACCCAGCGATACAGAGGGCTCTCTGAGCCCTTCTGATGAAGAAGTGGTGGAGGAGCGCCCACGGAAGCGCCGGATGACCGTGGCGAAGGTTGGGACCCGCAGGGGCGGCGTTGCTAAATCGGTGACGTCTGTCGCTGGTGAAGCAGCCGAGGACAACTCAGCGACAATGTCGGACGAAGCGCCCTCTGTCCGGCAAGCAGTGGCGGGCACGCCGCCACCACCTCCCAAGCGGAAGCGTACGAAGAAGACGACAGCGAAGAAGTCGGCTGCGCAGCCGGCCAAGCAACCTGCAGCGGGCTCAGACGCCGACGTTGACGAGCCGGGAAATCCTTCACCGGCCATCATGGAGGAAGAAGAGAAGGACGAGGCGGTGCCCGACTCCTTGTTCCAGGAGCAAGAGCACGCCCGGGCCATGGGCGTGTCGGTGGAGGAGAGGCGGCGCATGATGGCTAAGACGATTGTGCAGGCCGCCGCGGACGCAAGGCCAGTCTCCGATCTAGGGACCGGGCCAATCCTGATGACGGCCTCGGCACAACGGCGTCCCAAGCTTCCAGTCTTGCGGCCCCGAGTTACGGTGGTGAAGAGTACCCAGTAAGTCTCCATTCTCATGCTTGTTAGCTGTGTGGATAATTGTTTTCGAGTTCTTTGTTTTCATTGCCGAGTGCTTTTTTCAGCAAAGCCTCTGACCTTGATGGTGAGGCGGCCAGCGGAAAGGCTCCGTCGACCGATGTCCCACAAGGTCCGAGTTCTCCTCCGGTCACACCTGTTGGCCAGTCATCCTCAGGTGCTACGCCTGAGGTGACGAACCTGGCCGAGGGGTCGGTGACGGCACAGACGGAGGAGATACCAGCCGGGCTTGACCCGGAGGTGAACGTGGCGGCGGACGCGACCGAAGACGTGCAGGGCGAGACGGCGATCCCCTCAAGTGGTGGCGCTAGAGATCCCGAGGTGGACCCGGCGGCGGAGGCCCCAAACGCAGGCACGGGCGCCACCGTTCAAGGAGAAGCCCAGGAGGAAGGACTCCAAAAGCAGTCGGACGCCTCGGGAACTATCACTGTCCCCGGGGTTGACGCTGTCGCGGCGGAGGAGGAGACGGTGCTTGCTGAGCTTCAGCTTGCAGTCGACCAGTCCCGGCGCTGTGCATCGGTTTGTCCCCTCATCTGCTCTATTTGTCTTTTCTTGTCCATTATGAAATGTCCGAGTTGTTTATTTTGGCGAATTGTTGTAGAGGTTGGCCACGCTCCGGCAGTCGCGCCTTGGGCAGCTTCAGGACGCGGAGTCGGCGCTCCAGCGCGCGGCGGAGATGGAGGTGGAGCTCAAACGGGTCAGGCGCCAGCGTGACGTCGCCCGGAAGAGCCTGGATGATGTCGTCATGCATCATCGCCCACAGCTTCATGGTGAGAATTTGTCCTTTGTGTAGCTTTTTCGGTGGTTCTTATTGATCGTCGAGTTTGCCATGTACTTTTTGTCCTGATCCGAGTGCTTCTCTGCTTTTTTTAGAGAGGGAGATGGAGAGGGACCGCCACATCAAGGAGCTGAAGGAGTTGCGTTTTGCAAACGCAACCCTGTAGAAGTCGGAGGAGGTGATGGCGGGGAAGCTGAAGACGGAGCAGGAGTTCCGAAAAGGTGCGGACATGACGATGCTCCAGGGGATGTATACTATCCAGAATAATGCTCAAATCATAACAGGCTTGGAGCAAGATCTGGCGTCGGCGCATTTGTCCCTGACGGAGGTCAACGAGGCGGTGAGGGAGTTGCTGGACGCCGTGGCCCCAGAAGAGGGTGAACCGACGGCTCTCATTGCTCGTCTGCACGGTGCGCCGTCTCAGATTGCCGATCTGATCAAGGAGTCGGCGGTTGTGTGTGCGAACGACGCTCTCGCGCGTGTTCAGACGCTCTATCCGCGGATCGACCTTGCGCCAGTTGGCGATGGAGTGGCGGCGGACGCCTCAACGGAGCAAGTCGACGAGGCACTGGCTCTAACTCGCCCGATCGCCGAGAAGGTCGGCGAGGCTCTTAAGCTTGAGTAGGATCCTGCAAGCTGAAGCAGGGTAGAGTAGACTTTGTATATATAAGCATTAGTAAAACAACAATATTGGATATTTTGTTTTATGTTTTAAGGTTGCCCGAGTAGTTCTTTTGCTTCAATGTGCTTTTCCCTTTGCTTCACTTA
>QPGU01000092.1:0-30196 GCA_004135705.1 Alloteropsis semialata | reverse complement strand
ACCGAAGCTAGCCAGGGGCTCAGGTCACCACATTTGGCATTCAGTAAAGTTATTGTTCCATCAAATCAGCTTCTAAACTCGTTAGATAATCATGTTTCGGAATAGCTCTTGCTATAAGGCCGAAGCTAAATTCATGCGTATGATCTCAAGACCGAAGCCGTTGAAATGGCTCTGAATGTGGAACGAAGCCAAACGGCTTCATCTTTGTTGATTTGTATCACCAAAACGCTTGAAATGACATAAAACAAGTGAGAGGCGTTTATCGGTAGGCCAAATCCCCAACAGTAGCCCCTCGAGGACGAGGGCTTTCTTCAACAGGCCGAGCTCCACGAACTTTGGATTGCTTGCCAGTCCGAGAAACGCCTCCTCTTGTTGGAGAAAGGCCCGAGGTAGTTTTTCTTGTCGATTGATTGTTTTTTTTGTTTGCCTTTTGGGTATGCTTCGTTGGGTTTGAATTATAAGCGGTGGCTCATTTACCGAGGCGGTTAACGGTCAGATTTTACTGCCCTATAAATAGGACCGAAGGGGGGGAGGTGAGACTTTACTTGCTTCGTCTAGCAATTTCTGAGATAGCTTGTGCTTGACGCTTTTAATTGCTTCGCGAGCTGCTGAACTCAAGTTTCGGTTTTCTCTACTCGTCACAAGTAAGCTTTTGTTTCTTGTATTCCTTTAATTCCTTCGTTTATACTTTTTCGTGTTTGCCTTTGTTTCGTTTGCTTATTTTCATTTGTTTCTTGTAGCAGCTCGCACGAAGCAGACTGCTAGGCTGATCGACTCAGACTCTGATGAAGGAGATAACCTGCAACCTATAGGCATGAATGAAGCTGAAGCCGCCGTCTTTGCTCAAGAGTTGGAGGCTAACGTGGCTATGGAGCCAGAAGCCAGTGTAGCCATGGATATAGATGACAAGGGTAAAGGCCCAGCTGAAGAGGGCGATGAGGATACAGAGGACGCTGAGTCTGTCGCTGATGAGGCCCTCGAGGACGTCGAAGCCGATGTCTCGGATCTTGTTGACTATTTGAAGAAACCAAGGACCACCATTTTCGGAAAGTCCTTCGTCACCCCTGAGCTCATTACCTTCTACGAGGAGAAGGGTTACTTTCCAGTTGGGCACGGCCGAGCCCCTGGAGCAGAGGTCACCCCTGAACCACTTGCTGACGAAGCGGTGGTCTTCAAGGAGTTCTTTAATGCTGGGCTTCGGATGCCCGTGGACAACATCATTGCTAATATGCTTGGGAGGTTCGGTTTACACCTTTACCATCTAACTCCCTATGCTATCACCCATTTGCTTCGGTTCTTCTGGGCCGTTAAGACAAATGCATCCGATGTTAACGCGGACTGCTTCGTCCGATATTTTGAAGGACATCGTCAGACTAAGAGTGTCAAGATTGATGGATTCGAATACGAGCCCGATTATGGCAGTGTCACCTTCTGCGCCCGTTGGCGGCAAAGAAGCGTCCCCGACAAGTTTTTCGATCCCGACAACATCCAAGGCAAACCACCCGGGCACAAAACCTTAACAAGAGCACCAGCTCTTCTCAAGGCTCGGGGGCTACACCCGGCGGGTGCGCTCGCGCGCCCCCACCGGGAAGATCATGACTTACCATATCCACGCCGCCATCCAGCCTGGGCGCGAGTCTCCATCTCCCCCCCAGGCTCGGGGGCTACTGACGAAGGTCCGAATTAGGGGTACCCAACCAAACCCTTAATCCGGGAGCTTAGGATAATCCACCCCTCAAAAAAGCAAAAATTAAAGACCCAAACCAAAGCGGGTTCATCATGCCAGGACACCTCGGAGGCCGCCCGACGAGTCTCCGATTCGCCCGAGGGGTTCTCCGCCTCCGAGAAGTCCCCGCGATTCGCCCGAGGAGTTCTCCGCCTCCGAGTGGCTTTCCGGTTCGCCCGAGGAGTTCTCCGCCTCCGAGTGGCCTCCCGGTTCGCCCGAGGTGTTCTCCGCTCCCGAGTGGTCTCCAGCCCCTCGGGTAAAACTACCCGGCCACGCCCCGGCCCATCCGGCGCCGTACCCACTTGGTACTAGCCGCGTCAGGGCATGATGGGCGTCCGTCCTTCGCCACGACAGCCACAGTGACGCCCGTCACGTCCGAACAGGAGCGCTACAGCCCTGAGAGGAATGCATGCGCTACACCGGGCACCCAAGTACAACTCCAGGCATCCACCGACGACACCTGGAGCCCGAGCAGGACACCTGGAGCCCGAGCAGGACACTTGGAGCGCCCGAGGACCTCGAGCAAGTCAACCATGACCCGGAAACTACCCGGGAGCTTACCCGAGAAGGCGTCGACACCAACCACCCGGGATGTACGACCCCGGGTCCGGCGGGGCGCCCACTCCGTCAACACCTGCTCCCGGTACGGCTCGGCGGACGGCGCTGGTTGAAGCTCTCGGGGGCAGTAACTCCCCTTGTAATTTTCTCCTTTTTACCCCCCACTCCCTCCTCCCCTTGAGGCTATAAAAGGGGACAAGGGGACATCAGTGGGGGACATTCGAACACTAGTCGAACACTCGGTCACAGCACACGCAACACGCTCACTCACACCGCTCAGGGACTTGGGACCCTCTCCCTCTCCCGACTAGTTTGTACACCCCTACTACAGACTTGGACTTGAGAACACCGGCTCACACTGGACGTAGGGTATTACTCTCCGGAGGCCCGAACCAGTCTAAACCCCCTGTCTCTCGAGTCACCATCCGGATCCTGACACGCGATCGTAGGAAATTTACTTGTCGGCGGTAGAGAACCCCGACAGTATATGAAAACAATCTTGGGCCGAAGCCCGTTTTACTCCTTAGAGCAAGCATTTTTTTTTGTATGGAGACAATATTGAGCCGAAGCCCCTTTCACTCCTTGGAGCAAGCATTTTTTATGTATGGAGACAATATTGAGCCGAAGCCCCTTTCACTCCTTGGAGCAAGCTTTTTAGATCTGAATTGGCCTTACCTTTGGTAGGGTCAATTTAGTTCTATTGGGATTATCGAATACCAGCGACTTGATCGAAGCCAATCGCTTTCGATGCAACTTTTTTGGGGAATAGCTCGTTTATATATTTCACACGAGTTACAGTTAGCACCGCCTCGTTAAAAACCTCACCCCTTTGGTAAGGGTTCCCCTGTGAGGAAAAGAGTACGGGCCTTTTGAAAAAGGAAATATCTACTCTACTAATTGACTTCGTTTATAGAATACGAAGCCAATTATTACATTATGTTCACAGGTAATACCTTCGCAGGCTGTCCGCATTCCATGAATGCGGCAGCTCATTGCCTTCTCCATCCCCCAGATGAAATGATCCTGGTCTGTTGCTCTTGACAACTAGGAAAGGACCTTCCCATTTGTTCTGCAGCTTTCCTGAAGGCATATTCGGGTTCTTCCTTAGCACCCAGTCGCCTATCTTTATGTCTTTTCTTACTACTTTCTTGTCTCGCCATTTCCTGGTTTCTTCTTGGTACTTGGAAATGTTCTTCGCTGCTTGCAGCCTATATATTTCTGTGAGGTCTTTGTCTATGGCTTCACTGTCTTCAGGTGTATTTTGTTGAGTGCGAAGCCCCTGATGAAGAATCTCTTCCGGGCACACTGCTTCTTCGCCGTAAAGCAGTTTGAATGGAGTGAACTGAGTTGCTCCTGAGGTAGATGTGTTGTGAGCCCAGATTACCTTTGGCACTTCTTCTACCCATGTGCCTTTTTTCTTGCAATTTGCAAGGCATTTTCTGATGGCAGTGAAGATGATGCCATTAGCTCTTTCTACTGCGCCATTGGACTGGGGGTGGTATACTGACGCAAATCTTGCCTTCGTCCCAATGGACATGCAGTACTGCCTGAACTCGTCACAGTCGAACTGTTTCCCATTATCCACTGTAATTTCCCTTGGGACTCCAAATCTGCATACGATTTGCTGCCAGAAGAATTTGATAACTGTCTTCGCAGTGATATTTGCTAGTGGCCTTGCCTCGATCCACTTGGTGAAATATTCCACTGCAACTATTGCATATTTGAGGTTTCCTTGAGCCGTGGGAAGGGGACCCACCAGATCGATGCC
Organism: Alloteropsis semialata; assembly: GCA_004135705.1. Classification (NCBI taxonomy): domain Eukaryota; kingdom Viridiplantae; phylum Streptophyta; class Magnoliopsida; order Poales; family Poaceae; genus Alloteropsis; species Alloteropsis semialata. The sequence continues at coordinate 26,144 of QPGU01000092.1, read as the reverse complement.
CCATCTCTGCAAAGGCCAGGTTGGAGTTATGAGCTGTGACGGCTCCGAAGGTGATTTTCTGGTTGCCGCACATTTTTGACATTCGTCGCAAGTCTTGACTGTATTTGTTGCGTCATTGATGATTGAAGGCCAATAAAACCCTTGTCTCATTGCCTTCCCAACAATTGCCCTCGCTCCAAAGTGAGCTCCGCATAGACCACTGTGTATCTCTTGAATTATCTCTCTGCCTTCGCTGATGAAAATGCAGCGAAGCCAAGGAGCTATGACTCCTTTTTTGTACAAGGTGTTGCCGATGATTTGATATGCTCTTGCTCTCTGCTGCATGGTTTTTAGGTCGTCTTCGTCAATTGGTTCATAGTACCCCCTGAGATATGCCATTATGGAAGACAGCCAATCTTCTGAATTTATTGCATTGATAAAGTGTGGTTGCTCATCGAGTTCTTTGATCGAAGGCACTGTCAGTGTCTGGAAGAAGACATCGGGTGGCAACTTGTCCCCCTTTGCTGCTGTCTTGGCCAGTGCATCAGCTTCTTCGTTTTTTGCCCTTGGAATGTATTCTTTTGTGAAGCCTTTGAACTTTTTCTCCATTGATCGGACTGTATTTAGGTATTTGATCAGCTCGGGTTGCTTTGCAATGCTTTCTTTTTCAATGTGGTTTGCTACCACCTTCGAGTCATTTTTATAACGAAGCGCTGAGCCCCTAGCGCCTTCGCCTTTCTGAGCCCCAGTAAGACGGCTTCATATTCAGCAACATTGTTCGTACTTCTGTCGCTATTTTTGCAGAACTCTAGGTTCGCTGCATATCTCATCTTAACGCCCGAAGGCGATTGCACAACCGCTGCGATGCCAGCTCCTTTGTCCCCTCAAGCACCGTCACTGTGTACTAGCCAGCTTTCTTCTCTGGTCAGAGTTTGTGCTGAAGGCGATGTCCACTCGACTATGAAATCAGCCAAGCAGCCTTTTCACAGGCACAGTGTTTGCTAACCACTTGGGGTATTGAACTTCGCGTATAACTTTTGCGTCAAGCAGCCTTTGCACCTTAGCCTTGACTGCGCTCACTTTTTCTTCGGACATTTTCCTCAGTTTTTGCTTCTTCGGCCTCGTGTCAGGACTAATTGCGAGTTTGTGTTCAATTATGCTCCTGTCAACTCCTGGCAAATCTTTGCTTGACCAGGCGAAGACATCTTTATTGTTTCTCAAGAACTCGATGAGTCTTTCTTCTTCGTCTGGCTCAAGATCTGAGCCGATTATAACTTTTCTATCGAAGACATCAGGTTGCAGTTGCACTTCTTTTGTTTCTGCAGCACCTTGCATACTGTGGCTGCTTTTGTCAGCAATTGGCTTCTCCTCTGGGTATGGGGTGTTGGCATACTCAATTCTTCTTGCCTCTGTTTGGTCACCATAGACGGTGATGACCCCTTTGAGAGCTGGCATTTTCATGCATAAGAAAGCTTGTCTTATGATGATGTCGAAGGCATTTATAACTCCCCTGCCGAAGATAACATTATAGTCGAAGAACATGTCAACGACGTCGAAGGTAATGAACTATGTTCTCGCATTTGATGTGTCGCCAAAGGATACTGGCAATGTGATTTTCCCCAATGTTGCGGTGCGCTTCCCGCCGAAGCCAACCAAAGGTGTGTCAGATGGCTCCAAGTTATCTGGGTTGATGTTGGTCATCGATCTGAGAGTTTTTGCCAAGATGATATCCGCTGAGCTGCCTGTATCCATCAGCACTTTCCCAATTCTCCAGCCGGCAATATTGGTTTCGATGGACATTGCGTCATTGTGTGGAAAGTTGTGGAGTTTGAGATCTTCTTCAGTGAAGGTAATTGGCATGTGTGACCATTCCGATTTCTTGTATGGACCGTCAACTGAAATGTTGTTGACCTGGCGAAAGTAACTCTTTCTCTGCTTCTTTGTCTCGAAGGCAAGTGAGGATCCTCCAGTTATAGGCATGATGAGGCCATAACTGGGCAAAGGGTTTGCTGGGTTGTGGTCTTGCTGTTTTTGAGGTGGAGGTGGTGGTGGTAATTCCTCCACCTTGATGTCTTTGTTTGGGATAGGCTGCTGGTTTTGAGGGTAGAACTGTGGGTACATGGCCTGTGGGTAGTAGTGCTGGAATGTTTGCGGCGAAGGCGAAAATTGAGTCGCCATCGCAGTTGTGGGATGCACAAAATTTGAGGTTAGGGAGGGATAAACTGGGCAATATGGTTGGATAGCTTGGGTTTGTGGTTGGGTTTGGGTGTTTGGGTGCGAAGCCGAAGATGGCTTCGTTTGGGTTGCTTGGATTTTGTCTGCTTTCAGCTTGTCGATGGTTCTTTTGATGTCTCGGCACTGCTCTGTGCCATGGGTATGATTTTTGCCATGGTATTGACAAAACAGCTCTGGTCCCGAAGGTGGACCTCTTCCTCTTCCTCGGCCTCTGCCGGCTTTTCCACCTCTTTGAGTAGGTTCGTTTCTTTGGCTCTGGTGTTGATTTTCTGGGTAAGTGGGATTGTTCTGTGGAAGCGAAGGTAGGCTCTCCACATTCATGATGGTTTGGGATGGGTAGTTTTGGTAGTGGTTTTGGCTGTAATGATGCTGCTTGTTTTGGGAATCATACTGTTTTTCAGGACGGCTTCTCTGGCAATTCGCATTCAGTTGTCATTGTCGGATCGACAGCATTTTTTGAACTCTTCATAGAGATCTCCAAGGGTTGCTGGTGTTTCCCTTGCAATGTGTTGGGCGAAAGGACCTGGCCGAAGCCCCTGTATAGCTGCAAATTTGGCGGCTTCGTCAGGAATATGAGGAGCCTGAGATCTGAGTCCCACAAACCTGCGAAACCTGTTGATGTAAGGTTAGCTCTGCATATGATAATGCTTGGTCTCCCATAATGCTGAAATTCTTGATCAACTCTCTTTTCAGGTCATACCAGCTGGTGATAGATAATCCTGGGAGCTTGGTGTACCAGTTCATTGCGGTGCCATCGCAGACGATGATGAAAGATTTTGCCAGTACCACATCATCTCCCCCTGCCGAAGCTATTGCAGCTTCATAGCTCATGAGGAATTGCTTGGGGTCGGTGAGGCCATTGTATCTTGGCAGAGAGATAGGCTTGTATGAAGGCGGCCATCTTGCCAATTGAAGACTTTCTGAGAGAGGGCAAGTACGATCAATGGGACGTGTATGCAGCACTTGGAAACCAGTTTCCGATGTGGAAATGTGGTTTGCCCCTGCGCTGGCGAAGGCAATTGGGTCGTTGAGTTCGGCTTGGAGTTGAGCAACTTGTTTCTTGGCCTTCTCGAGTTCTTCTCGGAGCTTCGCAGCTCTAGAACCAGTGGAGTTCAATCTTCTTTGCTTCGCTTGTCTCAGCTCCTCCAACTGCTTCTTGACCTGCAGCAGCTGGTGTTGCTGTTCTTCCTCTTCCTCCTGCATTTGCTGCTGCAGTTCGAGCTGAGCGGCTTCGAGCTCTCTTTGCTGCTCCAGACGGCGAAGACGGAGCCTGTCCTCCACCCTGCGCAGCTTTTCTTCGGTGGTGAGAGTGTCTTCATCTACTTCCGTGTCTTCATTGACGGCTTCGGTTATGGGTGTTAAGGTGGTTGGTGGAACTGTGGCTTGGACGTCGGCTTCGCCAGATGAAGCCGTGTTTTGGGTGGTGGTGGATTTTGTTATTGTTCTTTTGGGTGGCATAGTGGTGTTCGTGGGTTTCCTTCGTGCACAGCACAAGCGGTGGGCGCCAGTTGTTGGGATATAGCCGAAGCCAATGAACCAGACAACAGCCAAGACAGAGAACAGAGACAAGCAACAGTAAATTACTTATCAATAGTGTTCACGGGAATCAGCCCTTTACACGTTGGTGAGGGGTCCCCTTTTATAGGGAGGTCAAGAGGCACTTTTTACATTCCTCTTATACCCCTGGAAACCAGGCATCATTCTCTAGACTAAACAACGTAGACTTTCCAGGGGCATTAGAGTACATTCATGTGTCATAGTATGAAAGCGTAGACCAGCAACTCCGTCTTTGACTCGGTTTGGACCTGGTCCGCGCTGCCTTCATCATGCCTCTAGTGACCCTTGTTGCCTTCACCACCAGGTGCATCCTTGCCGCCTTCACCATTAGGCACCTGTTCGGCCGAGCGACGCCTTCTCCTGCTTAGAGGAGAAAGGACCGCCGTGCCATCGCCCGAACCTGCCTTGGACCTGTACAACAAGGTGAATCGAATATACACCATATTTGAGAGTTGCCTTCGCAATATCACGAAAGTAAGTCAGAGTAGCGAAGGCAATGAGAAACCGCACATCGCCTTCACATCTGGTACAGCATGTTTGTTAAGGCCGGGAGCGACAAATCGCCTCACGATGTCTAATGACCCGGCGAAGGCAAGTCCCTTTTAGTTACTTGTGGCGAAGGCAAATGTCTTGAACAAGCAGCAAATTAATGGATGAAGGCGTTTCCTGGACAGGCCAATCCCCCAACACCAGATTTACCTCAACAGGCAAAATGGCTTCTTGACAATATACAAGCTCAAACGGAGTAATTTTAGTAGCACCATGTCTAGATATGGGATGAGCCCATATTGCTTCGGATAAAACCTCATGCCATCTCCTATGATTTTCTCTTATCCTCTACTTAATGAGCTTAATCAAAATTTTATTACTAGACTCGGCTTGACCATTAGCCTCGTGATGTGTCATATTCTTCAAAGGAATCGTTTTGGTGCACTTTGTAAAATAATCAGTACCAACTAACATGAAACTATGTCCCTTTAATAAAGGAGGATGAATCTGACCAACAAAGTTTACTCCCCATCATCGAAAAGGCCAAGTTTGATAATAGGATGTAATAATGCTGCTGGAACCATCTGAATATTCCCAAACTTTGACATTCTTCGCAACCTTTGTAGTACCGGAAATAGTCAGCTATCATATTAGGCCAGTAAAAACAAACTCTCCTCAAAAGCCACTTCATCTTAGTAGCCGACCTATGTATACCACCAAATCCTTCATGAACCTCACCATAGCAACCTTGGCTTGATCAGAATCCAGACATTTCAACAATAAATCTTTAGTCGTCCGATGATATAATTCATCATCAACCAAAGTAAATTTAAATGCCCATCGTCGAACGTTTCTGTCAAACTTTGACTAGGATTCTTGTTTCGGCATCCAATAATCAGTGACTTGCATAAGTAACAATATGTTCCTTCCTTTTGGTTTTTTAGTCAAAACAGTCCCAATTACTCGCTCTTTGGTAGCCACATATAATTTAAATGGAATTTCTCTCCTAGGAGTTTTAATAACCAGTGGTGAAGACAAGTAATATTTAATCGCCTCAAAAGCTTCTTGCTATTTTGCCACCAAGTAAATTCGGTTTCATCTTTTAACCGAAGATTAGGAGTAAAAGAACTAGCTTTCCCAGACAAGTCACAAATAAATCTTCTTAAGTAATTCATCTTGCCCAAGAATTTCTGCAAATCTTTCTTGCATATGAATAATAAATCCTAGAAACTTTCCAACCGACACACCAAATGCACATTTGAGTGGATTCATTTTCAAGCCATATCAATGCATTCTCTCAAAAGCAAGCCTCAAATCAGCTAAATGGGATTTCAAACTAGCCGATTTAACAACAATAGCATTGATATAAACTTCTGTGTTTAAGCCAAGTAAATCATAAAAAATTAAATTCATAGCCCTTGGTAAGTAGCACCAACATTTTTTAAACCAAAGGTCATAACTACCCACTCAAATAAACCTACAAAACCTGGACATATAAAGGCCATTTTGGATATATCCTCTTTAACCACGAAAACATGATTGTAACCAGCATTACCATCAAGAAAGCTAATAACTTTTATGTCCAGAAGCATCATTTATAAGCATGTCAGCAATAGGCATAGGATATTTATCTTTTGGAGTAGCTCTATTAAGATTTCTAAAATAAATGCAAACTTTAAGCTTACCCGAATCTTTTTTCTGTACCGGCACAATACTAGATAACCATTTAGCATAACGACAAGCCCTAATAAAATTTGCATCTAACAACCGATTAATTTCTTCCTTAATAAGATCATACATAATAGATTTAAAACGTCTAGCATCTCTTGATAATTCCATGCAAAACAATCAACATATTCTTTCAATAGCTCAATTAATTCAGCTTTATAATCAGCTTCCAAATTTTTGTTTACCAATGCCGGCCAAGGTGTCGAACCATCACCAATACCAACCTTCTCTAAAGTATCTGCCGACATGAAACTTTGTCCAAATTCACTCATATCATCAAAATCCTCAATGGCTTCACACATATCGTTCTTATGCACCCGATAGTGTTCAACTCTCTGCTGCAACGACTCTGAATTATTCATTAATTCACAATAGGTGGTTTAGCCAATTCTCTACTGTCTTTAAAACAACAGGCACAAAGCCATCTTTAGTACAACTGTTCATATCATAATCTGAAAAATCTAAACCTGTCAAGCACTCAACATGATCATGTATAGATATGGTAAAGCCATCAGCTACAGCAACACAAGCTGATGTATTTTTTGGCGACCGTGCCTTGGCACGTATTTCATTAAGAAGAAAGCAGTTACATACATAATACTTGTGTAGCCAAACAGAACTTGACTAACACAAGAGCACAAAGGATTAAAGACAAAGAAATATGGAAACAAAAAACCACTACACACAGCCAACAAGCGACCGAAGTCGCGAACACAACAGACTGAAAGCAGACAAGCACGAGGGAGGACTACCCCAACCAAGCCACACGACAAGACCATCCTAAGAGCTGAACCTGCAAAAAGAGATACAATGTCGCCGAAGATGCTGAGGGAGAGCAAGCACAAAGCACCAAACGGTGGCGAAGCATCCACCGATAGCACGACCACGACCTCAACCTCGTCGTTGACCCATTGAACACCGATAGCACGACCACCGATAACACAAGCTGATGTATCACTATGCACAACCTCAACCTCGTCATTGACCCATTGAATAAGAAATTGATGCAAACTAGAAGGTACACATTTATTTGCATGAATCCAATCATGACCAGATATTAAATTAAAATTACCTTGGGCCTCGACATTGAAGGAAGCGGTAGCCAACATCTTGATCCCAATGGTGAGCTCCATCGAAGTGACCCCCTTAGCATTCATAGGCTCGCCTCCTCCCACACCACTGACAGTCATGTTGGTTTTGATCAGCTCATCATCCAAACCACCAAGTTTCTTGAACATAGAATATGGCATCAAATTGACTATTGCCCCGGTGTCAACAAGCATCCTAGAAATAGGTCTCTCATTGATATGTCCTTTCATATATAACGCCTTTAGGTGATTTTTAGAATCCTTTGGCCTCTGAAATATAGCTTCTTTTTTCCCAAAGTCAAGATGAGCCATCTCTTTCTCCGAAATGATGTAATAATCCGAAGAGAGATGCATCACATTTGCATCAACATTCATATGATTAGGTGATGAGCCATCATCAACAAGTTGTTCATCGTGCATATTCTACGGACTCAATGACAACTTCTCATCAAATGACGGAGTAACAAATATTTCAGAAACAAGACGGGATGGCTCTGCGTCGGTCAAAACCGGTCCCACTGGATTTGGAGTAGTGCTGGGCGCTGCGTCACGCAAAACTAGTTCCACCGGTTCAGAATCTTGTCCCACCAGATTTGCTGCTGGAGCTTCATTGATCTTGAGCTTCCACCCTTTGCCTAGATGGATTATGGGCCTGTATTTGTTGAATCACTCATCCCTCTGTTTCTCCATCTCCTTTTCCTTTTGTTCCTAAAAAATGAAGCCGCTGCAACTTCCTCTTTTGTGTGCGTGTCAAACCTGAAGGACACCATCTTGGGAAGAAATATTTAGATTTATCAATATCAACCTTACTAGTCTCACCAAGATCTACAGCAACATTTTCCTGGACTGATGCCTTGACCTCATTGCCAATGACAACCGGTCTCTTGTCGTCGTCCTTTGGAACCACCTTGATGTCGCCAATCTGTATAACATCAGCACCAATAGTCCTCTCCTGATTGACATCCATCTTCTGAACACCTTCCTCCCTCTTCTTAGGGCGATCAACCTGCTTGGGAGGAGAGGGCTGCCTTCTCTGCGGAAACCGGTCCCACCAGATTTGGAATCTGGTGCCACCGGATTTGGGTGGTTGTTCCCAACCTGATCAGTAAGGCACCGAACGATTATCCACTAATCTATCCTAAACTGGCCTTTGGTATTACTCCATCCTGGATGAAAAGGAGGATAAGCCATAGGATAATACGACATATAGATCCCATTGAATTCCCACACCAGATATGGAAAATCAGATGGCGACTGAATCCATGGCATGGCATGGCTTGACACTTAGGCTTCAACATTGTTGGGCGCCCCTGATCAAAACCGGTGGTACCGGTTTCTAAAATCGATGGAACCGGTTTGTCTTGCATAGCAGGCTCAAATGGTTTCTTCGAGGATCCTTGCCCCCAAGATCTGAGGTCCTTGCAGTGATCTTAAAAGTTTCCCTGCCATTAGGATTCCTCTCACACACCACTTTCCTGACTAATGCTTTCCCATTCAAATTTTCAGGTTTCTCTTCACCCACAAGAACATTTTTTTCTTTGGTTGATTCGACTTGATGTGGCTGAACCAAAACCTTAGGTGATTGCATCTCAAGGGTACTGCCAAGGAAAGGTGTCTTATGCACCTGCATCTCATGTCGGGTCAAACATCCATCATTCAAGGCCGATTGCACCTGTCGACGAAAAACATTGCAATCATTAGTAGCATGTGAAAAAGAATTATGTAATTGCAATACGCACGCCTCTTAAGATCTTCAAGTGGAGGTATGAGTCATTTTAATGTTTCCATTATTTAATAATTCATCAAAAATACGATATTTGGAAACATCAAAAGTAAATCGCACTTCTTCTTACCGATTTTTATGAATTTGCTTAAGAGATGGACATGTGTACGATTTATTCTTAGAAGACCAAACAAGTTCAGCAAAATATACATCTTCCTCATCATCCGAACTACTAGAATCACAATTAACAACATGAACTTTAGAACGATGAGTCTTTTATGTATCTTTAGCACTTCTCATTTAGTTTTTAGAGGCTACAACCCTTACTTGGACTTGATTAACTGAAAGATGATCAAAGCCTTCTATTTCTCTTTAATAAAGGATCTCAAACCATTAAAAGCAATATCAGCAAGATCCCTTTTAGACAGCGACAAAGTAAAGCATCGGTTTCAAGTTTCTTTGAATCGTCTACAGTAATAAAAAACAGATTCATCACTTTGTTGCTTAACCGATGTCAAATCTGTCAATTTTGATTCAGTACTCCCACTATAAAAATAATTATGAAATTTTTGTTCTAATTGATTCCATGAGTTAATAGAACGAGCTAACGCTGGTTGCACTGTGACTATATTTTGAAGTTGAGCAACATGAGGCATACGATTAGGAACTTGCCGCAAATAATTATCATACACATCATTAGGAATTCCACTAGCATTAGTACTATGGTTTGGTATAGGAGGTGATGTGTATGCACGCGTGGTAAAATAAGCAGTATGATTGGCCACCTCTTTATTTCGGTTAGGGACTACCGAAGGAGGGACCGTAGCAAGTGGTGTCAGCTGCTGTACAAAAAGCACAACAGAACCGGTGGTACCGATTTCGTCGTGGTTGGCGAAATGTGTGCTGGTGGCTCTGTTTGCCCTGGATAAGAATTAGTCAGCATACCATATAATGGATTTTCAGGAATTTACCCTGGTGTAGCCGACAAATTAGCATGCATATTCTCATGTTGCGTGGTTGGCAGTATATTGTAAGAATAATAAGATTCATCTAGAAACCTATCTTTTTCGAACCTATCCATTCTATCCATAAGATTGCCTACCAACTCGTCGGTATGCAAAAGTTCAACACTAATCTTATCTATTGGATTATGTTGACGGTCATTATTGGTACACTTTTAGAGCTGATTTGGCATTGGTTTTGGACTAATTCTTATACTAACCCACCACTTGGCACCTGAAATAACCCCGTTTTCGAGTATGTCTTGTATTTTGGACTATGTTATGAATTTGCAGGAAATATGACATATTTAGCAGAGTTTGGCGTGGACCAAAGCACCCACATGGATAAGGATTGAGGAGGAGGATAAGCCCATGAAAGATGGAGAGCAGAGGAGCCAAAAGGACCCCAGGCCGGCCAGCCAGGCCTGTTCTGGAGCTCGTTCGCACTCCCTTTTCTTCAGCACGAAGCAAACGCAAACCCTAAGGGTTCCAGCCGCCGACATCCATCAAAGACCTATATAAACACCCCCGAGGGCGCCGTCAAGTCATTCATCGCATGAGCCATCGAGGAGATTAGATCTAAAGCCACCATTGGAGAGAAACACAAGGAGGAGACGCCACCAGAGGTCCTGCCCGTCGTCCGGACGCCGTCTCAAGTTGGAGGACAGCGAGGAGCTCATCTTCGCCGGAGGCTTCCACACCATGAACCGCGACGTCATGTTTAGCTTTATGGGGTAAAGTCCTTATTTGTCCATGGGGTTGTAAGGAGATCTTGATTTGTAATTGCCGAATCCTTTTGTGAGATCAATCTATCATGTTCTTAGTTGATGGTACTTTTCATCCTAATAGCCGGCCGGCAGCTCTATGGGTATGCATCGCTTGTTGCTTCCCATACTTAGATCGCATCAACGATTCATGTTCCTATAGCTCGATAGGTGAGTACCCTCGTGTAGTGACAGTATGCGGGAGGGAAAGTATTCAGTTTGGTTCGCACCTTATTGATAGATTAGATTGGTTTTTACTTGCTTGGCGATTACATCTCATAATGATCCTAGACCCTATGGGCAAATGTTTCCATACCTTGTGTACTCCTCTCTACCGCTCATAACATTGATTAGGTTAGATTGTTCTTAGATTCATACATCACTATTCAATCAAAAGAAATCTCTTGCTAACATCATTAGTGCTAGGTTAAGCGTAGAAATCCCTTGTTCCGTGGATTGATAAACCTTGGGGGAATACTTCAAGGGAAAAGCTACAACCGATCCGTGCGCTTGCGGTTCGTAATTGGCGTGCCTAAGGGCCGTCAACAAGCTTTTCTGGCGCCGTTGCCGGGGAACAAGTTAGATTGCTATGTTTAACTTTGTATTAATTTTGTTGGTTACTAACACCTAACCTTTTCTCTAGAAAAATCATTGTTTTTGTTTTTGTTTTTGTTTTTGTTTTTGTTTTTGTTGTCTAGATGGCCCTTGTCATCCAACCCATAGAGGAAGAAGAAAAATCACTTAGGGATTGTGCAAGCCCGCAATCGGAGGACTTCGACATGCAAAAATCAGATTCGACACTTGAAGCCACCAAGTATGAAATCAAGCCTCAAATCATCAAGATGGCGGCTGCAAATTCATTTAGAGGGGTGGAGACGGACAATCCATATAGACACATCAAGTGGTTCACGATGCTATGCAATACGGTACAACAAGATGGAGTTCCTTTATCTTGGTTGAGATGGAATCTTTTCTCATACTCACTTGCAGACGAAGCAAAAAGATGGTACGCGCTTGCATCCTTCGAGGTGAAAGGAAATTGGAATGAGTTAATGAAGAAATTTTGTGGACGGTTCTTTCTGATATCCAAAATCCAACACATTAGAAGGCAAGTGATCAACTTTACGCAAGGAGAGGATGAAGGAATTGATCAAGCATGGGATAGATTCAATGGATTGATTGAACAAGGACCGAAGCTAAGATTCTCTGGTGATGTACTCTTGCATACTTTCTATTTTTCCCTAACCCCCAAATGCGTGGAATTCGTACAAATGTGCGTAGGAGGGGATCTCATGGAGAAAAGACTCACGGAAGCTGCCCAAATTTTACAAAAAATTAGCAAGGGGCAGCCATGCGAAGAGATTGGGAAAATCGCCTTTTAGGAGACATCGAGCAAGAATCCCATGTTGGGGTGCTCACTGGAATTTTCAGAAAAAAGACCCCGGAAGCAAAGGAAGAACAACCGAATCATGAAAAAGCTACAAGAGCAACCCATGATGAAGAAGCACCGTCCAAGACATCAAGAAAAATAAGCCGGAGGTGGAAATTGGGAGAAGTTTAGCAAATGCAAAGTCGCTAAAAGAATTTGAGCAAATGGATTGGATCCCGATCGACTTCGGTAAACTCTTCGACAAAGGAAGATCGCACCCAAATCAAAAGAAGTCCATGAAAGCCATAGAGTCAGATTTTCCACCGGATAAACATACGGGCTACATATTGGACAAAGGATCGGCCGGAGAAATTATTCGGAAGCTTTTTGATGAAGATGGAAATAGACCCCGACCATGTCGCCAAAGTGAAGAAAATCATGGGAGTAAAACCTAAAGTATCTCCATTCGTGTACCTAGCTAAGGTATATGCCATACAAGCAAATCATGACGAAGGTACGCCACTACCTACACCTCACATAAGTTGCACGATCAATGGAGAATTATTTTGTAAAGCTTTATGCGACATTGGAGCCCGAGTAAGTGTTATGTCTTCAAAGGTTTATGATGAGCTTTATAGTAAAACTTTGACCTTGCTCCTACATCTACTAAATTAATTATGGGAGATGGTAGAACAACTAAACCTTTGGGCGTTCTTAAAGATCTAAATGTTGCTATCTCAGGTAAAATCATTCCAATCGACTTTTTCGTACTTAATGCTTGCCATGATGAACATGAAGATATAATTCTTGGTAGGCCTTTTCTTAAGTTGGTTAATGCGGTTCTTGATGCCGGAAGGGGTATGACTTTTTGCCCGCTTCGCGTATTGCCTTACCTCTACTTCTCGATAACAAAGAAGTGGAGAGCCTTCGCTTTGTTGAAAATTTTAGGGACCCTCTCCAACGAGCAATGGAGAATGGAAGCATTCATGATGATCTAGATGGAGAACTAAACAAAACAACTGAAGGGCTTGAGGCACAATATGGGATCTTGGAGGATGAAAAATATGAAGATATTGGAGATTTGCATCAAGAGGAACCAGAGGCACCCGATGTTGAGTTGAAACCATTACCCAAGGGGCTAAAATATGAATTTTTGGGAGATAACAAGACATTCCTGGTAATCGTTAGTGATGAACTAAACCCGGAGGAGACGGACAAGTTGCTGAAATTATTGAGAAAGCACAAGAAGGTGATTGGATACACTATTGGTGACTTGAAAGGTATAAGTCCCGCCTTTTGTACTCATCGCATACAACTTGAAGACCAATGCAAACCCGTTGTGGAGCATCAAAGGAGGTTGAGCCATGCTATACGTGATGTGGTTAAGAAGGAAGTAATCAAATTGTTGAATGCCGGAATTATATATCCCGTACCACATAGCGAATGGGTGAGCCCCGTGCATTGTGTACCGAAGAAAGGAGGACTCACCGTGGTGAAGAATGAGAAGGATCAATTGATACCGCAAAGGACCGTTAAGGTTTGGAGGATGTGCATAGATTATCGGAAATTGAATAAGGCTACTGTTGACGGTCCTTAAGTACTACTTTTTGCCGTCAATTCCTGCAGAAAATATGTGAAATATAAACATCAAACATAGTGATAGGATTTAATACTAATTATTTCCACGAGTGTTGGTGTTTTACTTTGTCATGCAGGAAAGAGCACTATAGGCTTGAGATGAGATATAAATATTATTATCACAAAATACCTCAGATGCCTATTTGGAATATACCATTGTGAAGATCTCGTCGAAACACTTTCGAATGTTATATTATTCATATTATTTGGACCTCGGATCAAGGAGATATAAAAGTGACAAAATATAATGTTATGGACCCGCTAAAATGGGGCCCACTCCAGGCGGACCCGCTGCCAGACGCTGCGGCCAGAGGCGCGCGAGCGCCGGCGCGGTCAACGCCCAGGGTGCCAGGCGCTGCTCGGCCTTGCCACTCAGGCCGGTCAAGGAAGCAGGTGGGGCCCGTGGGCCATGCCATCAGGCCATGCAGCAGGCGCGGTCAACACCACAGGGGCCAGCGCACAGGCCATGCAGGCCGGCAGGGGAGACAGGCAGCAGGAGTGCAGGACCGACCAGGCAGCAGGCCATGCATGCAGGGTTCGGCGAGCTATGCACACGAGGCCCAATGGCCTGCACGGTCGTGCCTCATGCAGTCCACCCGTGCCTGTGGCCTGTGGGAGAGACCAGGGCAGGTGGCGTGTAGCCATTGGCCCAGCAGCCTTCACCCGGATCAGCCGTGCGAGCTCGTGCATGCACTAGCGGGCCAGCAGGACACATGGCACAATAGGATTCGCCGAGAGCTATTTCACGCGGATCAAGGCATTTGGATGGTCGGATTGCTAGGCGAGAAGCACAGGCACGCAGGGGGGATTTTCCATCGCGACCTGTTCCTGCGCCAAGGACGTACGGAGGTCGGTTCCCCAGGACACTTGGCACAAGAAGAGAATAGAGAGGGGAATATTCTCTAGGACCTAGAAAGGATCTCCACTCTCCCAAGGCACTCTCTAGACTATAAATAGACCCCTACCCCCCACTTTCAACACACACAAGATTGAGAAGCCACAAGCTCCACTCCAAGGCGAAGCTCTACTCCAGTGTAGTATCTAGAGAATAGGGAGAGAGTGAGGGGTAGTCCGGGGGAAGTGCCGGGCACTGTCGGCACTCTTCCCCGATCTTGTACCTCGACGGATGCTTCCTTCTTCTAGTAAGTGTTCATGATCTCTTATGGTATTAAGTTCTCTTGATTAAGTAAGTTCTCTTCTATAGTTGCTTACGGGTTCATCGTTCATTAATCATTTACGAATGCTTAGTGAATACTTTGGTCTAGGAACAAGACTGAAGTAGTAATTGATAGCATAGACGTGGTGTCTGGGCTAGAAGTTACCTTTGTTTGCCTCGTAGCCCTACGGATTAGAAGAGGTAGGCGGCAGGTGGTGACAGCCCTGTCCGTCCTTTGTAATCCTCCACGTACGGGTACGGCGTAGAGCTGTTGGCCGGCAATTTCCTAGAGGCCTAGGATACCCCGGTGCCCAAAGTAAGTAAACTATAGACGCCGAACTTATTCTTCATCAAGGTCCTTTGCCATAGGAATACTCTCTGCCCTCGCCACCATTTCTCTTGTTGTCCTTGGACGATCTAGTTAGGAGATTAGTACACACGTTCCCTGTGGATTCGATACCTGAATACTTCCGGGTGAAAGCTACAACGGTATCCGTGCGCTTGCGGATTTATCTGCGACCGTAAGAAATACCAACAGCTACAAAGAAGGATCACTTTCCACTACCATTCATTGACAAGATGCTTGAGAGGTTAGCAAAACATTCACATTTTTGTTACCTTGATGGATTCTCGGGTTCTTCCAAATACCTATTCATCTGGATGATCAACACAACACCACGTTCACTTGTCCATATGGTACTTTTGCGTATAGAAGGATGACTTTTGGATTATGCAATGCACTCGCTTCTTTTCAAAGATGCATGATGGCTATATTCTCGGATTTTATTGAAGAAATTATGGAGGTATTCATGGATGATTTCTCGGTGCATGGTACTAGCTTCAAAAATTGCTTATCAAATCTTGATAAAGTTCTCAAGAGATGCGGAGAAGTCGACCTTGTGCTTAATTGGGAGAAGTGTCACTTTATGGTGAGCCAAGGAATAGTTCTTGGGCATGTCATCAAGTGGATAAAGTGAAGATTGAGACCGCGGAAAAATTGCCACCTCCTACGGATATCAAGTCCCTAAGAAGCTTCCTTGGTCATGCCAGATTTTATAGAAGCTTTATAAAGGACTTCTCAAAGATCACTAAACCTTTGACACAACTTCTTCAAAAGGATGTGGAGTTCGACTTTGATGAAAATTGTTTGCATGCCTTTAGAACATTGAAGCAATCACTCATAAGTGCTCCTATTATTCAACCTCCGGACTGGAGTCAACCTTTTGAAATTATGTGTGATGCGAGTGACTACGCCGTTGGAGCCGTTCTTGGACAAAGAAAAGAAGGGAAGGTATATGCTATTTACTATGCAAGCAAGACTCTTGATGGAGCTCAAGCTAATTATGCAACAACGGAGAAGGAATTGCTTGCCGTGGTATTCGCTTTTGAAAAATTCAGATCTTACATTGTAAATTCAAAGGTGATTGTGTACACCGATCATGCGGCAATTAAATATCTTTTGTCCAAGAAAGATGCAAAGCCACGTTTGATTCGATGGATTTTATTATTACAAGAATTCGATGTGGAGATTCGAGACAAGAAAGGGTCGGAGAATGTGGTAGCCGACCACCTATCAAGGATGCATCAAGGAGATGATGGAATGAAGCCTATTGAAGATAAAATGAGAGATGACCATCTTTATAGAATACTTGATAGGGATGGATGGATGGAAGACTTAATAAGAGCGATAAGGGGGATGCCTTTGGATCATTTGGATAGAAATGCAAGGCGAAAGGTTATCTCCGAGAAAAGGAAATATTATTGGGATGCGCCATACTTATATAGACATGGAGAAGATGGAGTTCTAAGAAGGTGTATTCCAAGAGAAGAAAGAGAAGAAATCTTAAGAAAGTGTCACTCATCGGAATATGGAGGACACTATGGACATTATAGAACTCATGCTAAGGTATGGTCATGTGGATTTTATTGGCCGGAGATGCATGAGGATGCAAAAAGATTTGTTGCAACTTGCTCGGAATGTCAAAGGACGGGAAACATATCGCAAAGGAATGCCATGCCATTGAACTACAATTTGCAAATAGATCTATTTGATGTATGGGGAATTGACTTCATGGGACCATTCTTAAACTCACATGGGTATGGGCATATATTGATGATGGTGGATTACGTATCAAAGTGGGTTGAAGCTATTCCATGTCACAAGGCATCGACCGAAGAGTCCATACATATGATTAAGTCGGTGATATTCCCTCGGTATGTTGTCCCGAGAATGCTTGGCAAGGTTGGGGATTGAACAGAGAGTATCTACGGCATATCATCCTCAAACAAATGGGCAAGCGGAAACTTCGAACAAGCAACTAAAGGATATTCTAAAGAAGACCGTGACCAAAGGAGGAAAAGATTGGTCGAAGAAGCTAGATGATGCACTATGGGCTTATCGGACCGTACATAAGACGCCAATAGGTATGACTCCTTATCAATTCATTTATGGAAAAACGTGTCGTTTGTCGGTGGAGCTAGAACACAAGGCATATTGGGTGATGAAAGAGATGAATTTCGATGAAGATGCTGCTAGAGTTAAAAGACGAATTCAAATAAGCGAATTGGAGGAGTTGAGATTGAAGGCGTACAATAGTGCAAGCATCTACAAAGAAGGAGTGAAGAGATGGTGTGACAAGAGGTTACAAAGAAAAGAATTCAAAGAGGGAGACAAAGTCCTACAATACAACTCAAGATTCAAACTCTTCGGAAAAGAAAAGTTGCAAAGCAAATGGGATGGACCGTACGTTGTTCACTCAATCTCACCGACGGGAGCGGTAACAATCATGGACGTCAAAGGAGACCAATATGTGGTGAATGGGCAGTGACTTATGGTTTTCTTGGAGTCCGACGTTGTGCCTCCTCACTACATCGACATCTACACCATGATGGAAGAACCGGAGCGTCAAGCCTAACGACGCTAAACAAGGTAACTTTGTAAATATTACCTTTTAGTTTTTATTTTCCCTCTGTTTTTTTTGAGTTTTTCTGGTTCTCGGTAGACAAATTGGTTAACAATTAAACAAGAAGCACCCTGTAAAAATCTAGAGGCTGGGGGGGGCGAAAAACCCCCCAGGCCGGCCGGTCCATAGACCCCCAGGCCGGCCGGCCTACCCCTTTTCGGGGTTAGTTTCGCATCATCTTTTGGTATGTTGGAGATTAGGAAATTTTGAACCAGTGTCCAGGAGCTTGCGCAGTTTAAACATGGAAAGAATGGACTTCTCGTTCAAGTCTTTCGGGACATAAATAGAGACACCATGGGGATCCAAATTCACATCTTTTTCCAATCTAAAACCACCACCTCGTGAACCAAAAGAGCTAGGGCATCATCCATGAGCATGGGCGTCGAAGTTGAAGCGTTGGCGACGAAGGAGGGGGGTGTGCCGGCCGGCACACCCTCACCAGGCCGGCCGGCCCAGGTCCTTCCTGGGGCGGCTGGCGAGCTCCTTCGCCTGGAGGCTAAAACCTGTGACCTCGTTTCCTTACGTGAAGAAATTCCCCACTCAAGCTCGTATGCGCACGGGAGGGAAGGTGCCTAGCAAGAAGATCGCCGAACGCCATCCCGTCATCATCTTGAGCGACGACGAAGCTAGCATCGAGACGCGCTCCATCATCGTCCTCCCAAGGCAATATAAATGCCTCCTTGGCGTGAAGAGGAAGAGCTACATGGAGAAAATTCCCGAGCCCAAGGACTTTGGAGGGGATAGCGATTGGGAAGACGATCGGAGTGCCGCTTCGTGGGGCGCCGCCGGACGCGATGAGACGACGGGTACATATGGGAGGATGAACCGAAGGAGGTGGACAAGCCGGAGGAGAATCGCCGTGATGAGCCTAAGGAAGATGAACCCGAGGGCGGCGAGGATCCAAACTCCTTCGAGCATCACAATGGGTGTTGCCGTCCTTGCCGTGAGAATATTCATTCACTTTTCGAAGCCCTAGATGAGTGCCTCCAATCTTTGGAGTTGCTTAATCAAAAGGTGGAAGATCTTAAGCGGCAATCGGATGGCGACTTCATGTTCCTCAACCGCAATGTGAGGACCCTTTTTAGCATGTATGGAAACTTGAAGAAGCAAGGAGAAGGGAGTAGCAACCGTGCTAAGTGCAATTGCCCGGGGTGCCGTTGAAAAAGTTTGCGAGCGTCTCACCCGTGTGATCTATTTTCTTACGACGAGGACGTCGTAAAATCTAAGCATGGGGGAGGTGTGACGCGTCGTGTTTTTAAATTTTCTTTAGCCGTTTTTCGCCGAGAGCTAGTTGGTGTGATTTTGAGAGTCTTAATATTAGTGTGAGTCTTTGTGTGAGAATCTTAAATTAGCGTGTGTGAGAGTCTTAATTTAGCGTTGAGTCAAGAAAATCAATAAAAAGAGTCTTTTGAATAATTGTTGGATCGAGCAAATTTACTTATGCATTCAAGTTTTTACCTTATTTCTTTAAAGTACTTGTTCATGAGCATTATCTAGGAATTGAATCTTAGTTGTGGAGCTTATTATTTGATTTATCCTTACAAATACCCATACCCGATCTTGAACTAGTGCTTGGTTTTTGATGATACTTGCTAGTAAGGCTAGAATTGGAGGAAATTTATTTTATCACTCTTTTAAAAACCCCCGCAAATGCAAGGTTGATCTAGTTCTTGTCAAGTTGAGAGTTATATCCTTTACCTACCAAAGCCACCTTATAATCGTTCCACCATAAGCATTGGAGGTGCAATGAGNGGGTATTTATTGAGCCGGCCGGCCTAGCCCCCTCCAGCTGCGGTTCGAGCTCCGAAAAATTGTGGAGTTTCCTCGGTGTTTTATTTGTCTATTTGCATGAGGAATTGTTCAAGGGAGGTTCGAAGAAGAGACGGAAAATTCAAGAAAGAAAATAAAATATATATATAAATATGAGGAAAAGGAAGAAAGGAGAAAAATGCAATAAAAAAAGGGAGAGTTCTATAGTTGGAAGAATAAGAAAAGTGCAAAGGAAGACCGCCTCATTGTTGAGAACAAATCTTCTTTTCCAACCATGTGCAATCCGACAACGAGGACGTCGCTTGTGCCTTGAAGTCAATTTTGATATGCCCTTGCACATGTCCACCATTCTAAATCTTCTTATCCTTGAAACCCCTCGCATTATGGTAACATTCTCATGATCATTGGCTCGGAAGGTAAGCAACCGTTAGAGAGTTTTCTTAATTTGACAATATGTGTATTTACTTTGCTAGCCCTACCTACAACTCCACTTATACTTGAGAGACTTATGTGGTGAGATGAGAGTTTACAAACCCAATAGGATAGCCACTTATACTTGAGTTGTGAGTTGAGAGCTTGCAAAGTAGGATAGCCACTTAAATTGAGAGACGTGAAAGGACTTGTGCAAGAATTTTGGTCTAACTCTTGTGGCAGGGAGATTGTTTTCAAAACCTAAGAAAAACCTCCAAGGAAAGCAAGAAAGTAAGTGTTGTTGATTTTCAAGATTTCTAGCTAAAGGTAAGTGGTTGTGGAGTAATGTTTTGGATAGATTTTTGAACGCCCATACTTTGATTATCCTCGTCGCTCTGCTGACATTTACTTGAAGATCTTTGGTTAGACTTGTTTGTTTAAGTATGTTTTGCAGAGCAAGAACTTTTGTGCAACCCCGTTGGAAGATTTTAATAGCTTGATTTACTCGAGGACGAGCAAAAGCTAAGCATGGGGGGATAGTTGACGGTCGTTATTGGTACAATTTTATGGCTGATTTGGCATTGGTTTTGGACTAATTCTTATACTAACTCGCCACTTGGCACCTAAAATAACCCCGTTTTCGAGTATGTCTTGTATTTTGGACTATGTTGTGAATTTGCAGGAAATACGACATATTTGGCGGAGTTTGACATGGACCAAAGCACCCACATGGATAAGGATTGAGGAGGAGGATCAGCCCGCGAAAGATGGAGAGCAGAGGAGCCAGAAAGACCCCAGGCCGGCCGGCCTGGAGGCTCTGGGCCGGCCGGCCTGGCCTGTTCCGGAGCCCATTCGCACTCCCTTTTCTTCAGCATGAAGCAAACGCAAACCCTAAGGGTTCCAGCCGCCGACATCCATCAAAGACCTATATAAATACCCCCAAGGGTGCCGTCAAGTCATTCATCGCATGAGCCATCGAGGAGATTAGATCTAAAGCCACCATTGGAGAGAAACACAAGGAGGAAACGCCGCCGGAGGTCCTACCCGTCGTCCGGGCGCCGTCTCAAGTTGGAGGACAGCGAGGAGCTCATCTTCGCCGGAGGCTTCCACACCATGAATCGCGACGTCATGCTTAGCTTCATGGGGTAAAGTCCTTGTTTGTCCATGGGGTTGTAAGGAGATCTTGATTTGTAATTGCCGAATCCTTTTGTGAGATCAATCTATCATGTTCCTAGTTGATGGTACTTTTCATCCTAATAGCCGGCCGGCAGCTCTATGGGTATGCATCGCTCGTTGCTTCGCATATTTAGATCGCATCAACGATTTGTGTTCCTATAGCTCGATAGATGAGTACCCTCGTGTAGTGACAGTATGCGGGAGGGAAAGTGCTGAGTTTGGTTCGCACCTTATTGATAGATTAGATTGGTTTTATCTTGCTTGGCGATTACATCTTATAGTGATCCTAGACCCTATGGGCAAATGTTTCCATACCTTGTGTACTCCTCTCTACCGCTCGTAACATTGATTAGGTTAGATTGTTCTTAGATTCATACATCGCTATTCAATCACAAGAACTCTCTTGCTAACATCATTAGTGCTAGGTTAAGCGTAGAAATCCCTTGTTCCATGGATTGATAAACCTTGAGAGAATACTTCAAGAGAAAAGCTATAACCGATCCGTGCGCTTGCGGTTCGTAATTGGTGTGCCTAAGGGCCGTCAACAGATTAGAAGAAGATTCAGGTGGGATTGTGGTTTCCGGAGGTATCTCTTTCACCTTCTTGTCTTTTAGCGTGAACGCTGGCATCATGAATTCATGAGTTCTCATCACCTTGGCTTGACGATCCTTCCTCAGCTCCATCATGAATTGATTCTTAATGTACGCTTAGGCCATGTCAAGCATCTGACGCTCCTTCTCGCCGAGCTCCTCCATGGAGGACGTAACGATGTTCTTTTTGTCCGGATCTGTGATAGAGTCCATCTGGCTAGGGTTTGATAGATCGATTATTGAAACCAAGATCTCCAAATTCTCCAATGGAGTGGCCAAAAATGTGTTGACGCTTTTTTTGGTCAACACACCGAAAATGCGCTAGCTCGTGCAGATCCGCAACAGATCGATCACCAGCAGCAAGCTTGAAATCCGGTGCCACTGGATTTCTAGGGCTTGCTGAGTAGACCTACGAACGCCGGCCCGGGAGAGACCCCGTCAGGGCTGGCACGCTTAGGGTTGTTCTGAGATCGGCAGGCCACTCAGAACGCCGTCAACGCCGTAGAGACGAAGTACGAACAACAATGGAGGTCAGAAAAGTTAGGGTTTGAAAGAGACAGAAAATAAAGTGTATTTGTTTTTGATCGATTGGATAAAATCTCAATCGGCCACAACCCTTTATATTTATAGGGTGGGGAGGTCTTGCCCTGCAAGAAAAGCCCTGTTACAACTCGAAATCTATAAAAGAGTCTAAACCTACTAGGACTCGGGGAAAATCGGTTCCATTGGTTTCAAATCCGGTTCCTACGGTTTTTGCTGTCAAGTCAGCCTCGTGCCAATTTTGATCTCCAACAGAGTTCTATTTTAATCCAGCTTGTTTTAAGATCATGGACACTTAGGCCAATCCAAGCGGGGGTTTCATAGAAGTTTTATGCATATTAAATAGGGGGGCACATCAATATAGATGATGACATGTCATGATAATAATAAAGAGAGAGAGAATGAGTTTCATCAGGATGAAATTGTGTATGCACTATTTTCAAGACTGAAAAACTGTTGAAACTATCATAGGAAGTTTTTAGAGTTTCATTTTATTCCTCTATGTCCAATCATATAACTCGCAATTAATGATTTACCTTGCCTATGAAAACACAAAATGATACTATGGCCCTGTTTAGTTCCACAAAAAACGCATAAAGTTTTCACCTAGAGAATCGTGTCAGTTCATTTCTTCTCTCTATTCACGCGACCCAATGCATATAAACACTATGCATAACGGGTGCATCTAAACACCCCCTATATATTAGAGGGATATTTGTTTCATCTATCAGCTCAAGCCTATTTAGAAGATATAATATTTTAAAAATAGCGAGATAAAACTGTCCACCGGTAATGGCATTAGCCACCGCACGTGGAACTGTCGACTGTCGTCATCTACGGACATGAAAGAAACACGCGCGGATGGTATATCTTCCGGAAGCTTTCAGGGATGGCCCATATTAATAGTTTGTTTCGCAAGGTAAAAACACACGTGCTGTACTGTTACACGATGGCGTTGCTCGACAAACAAATAAAGGCTGCAGCTAAAAACTTGGGAGGCCATGCATGGGCTGTGTGCAGACCGAATCATCGAAGAGATGTGCTTTCATCTTGTAATGCTAAAAACATGATACTAAGACACTGTTCGATCTACCTAGCAAAATTTTGTTGGCTAAATTTTGGCTGAGGGACTGTTTGAATCTCCAGCTAAAGTTTTGTCCGTGTCTTACCTATCACCTAGTTAAGATTTAGCTGGATGCTCTAAGCTAATCAGCAAAATTTTGGTTATGTGGATCCAAACGGGTTATAATTCTATGGGGGCATCTTTGGGGACGAAAGATGCATGAGGGAGCCAACTGCTAACAGATGAATTATTGGAGGGATTAAATAACTTTTACTAAATTACTTGCTGCAATTTGTGTATTTAAGATGGGTGCATCTAGCATAGGCTTTATTTGGACCTCCAACTAAATTTTAGCCAATACACCTACCACTAGCTAAAATTTAACTGTTTAGTTAGAAGAACGCAACTAACTAATTAAACTTCAGCTAGATGGATTTAAACTTTAGTATTTATATTAAATGCCCTTTCTCTGCCCATGTTTTTTCTTGAGAGGTGGGCTTTATTTCCACAGCCTCAGATGGTCAGGGATTTTGATCAAGACCGAAGAATTGCACTGACCTAGTGGTGGATTGTTCCAAAATGCGTACTGTTCGTCCAAAGAAAGAGTATGCTACGTAGTAACCAGAGCAGCCAGACGCAACAAGGTTCGTGGACAATTATAAATAAGGTTTGCTCGTTTTCGGTCCATTGTTTTTCTTTACTGCTTGCAGAAAGAAAAGACTATTTCTGAGAAATGCATTTTTGACTTTCTTTTTTAATTGTCCAGCTCTTCTTTTAGATACGGGCACTGACTCACGCTGTGATGAACTTATGAATTTATGATGCGTGCATTGTCGTCATCTGCCTGCACACTAGCGGATTAGTAATTTTCAAATGAAAGGAGCATAATGTAATACGCAGATCGAGACATCGGCGGCATGGACAGCAATAAGATGACGGTGCAGCCAGGACCGGCGGCGCTTAGCCAGTCCTCTGTAATTAAGGACTCGACGTCTGCCCCACACTACAAGAATCTGTTAATCTATGACCGATTTTTCATGACGGATTCAGAAAATATCGATTATCAAAATCCTGTCACAGACCTGCAATAATGGATATCAAGCCCACAATGTAGTGACGTTTTATCAATTTCGTCACGGTTTGACCCATAACTTAGTGACATTTTATCAAATCCATCACAGTTCGACCACTTGTTATTGGGTGGGCCCATCTATCAGTCAAGGAAAAAAATCCTATAAAAATGTGGCGTTGTCAGCCACCTAGCTAGGCCACGTGCCTTACCACTAGTGGGGAAAAATGTCCTGGTTAAAAAAGATCGACAAGGTTTCAAGAAATATTAAAAAAACATGACAAAGATTGAAGTTGAACCCACGACATTATATAACATTTGGAATTACCTCACCACCGAGCTAGTGATTTGTTTGTGAAACACTTTGCCATTAATTTGTTTTTAATGAAAAAAAAACCTTGTCGATTTGCAGCCCATTAAAAAATTTGCTATCTGTACAGTCGAACAAAACAAAAGTTCGTAGATGGAATCAAATGAATTTGCTTGTGTATTGCAATGGTATGGCTGTCTAGTCATGGAGAACATGGTTCGAAGTCCAGATGGCACCTCTTTTTTGCAATATTTGTGTTTTATTAAAAAAAAGCAGGACTACCAGAGGATTCGAACCTGAGACCTGCCCCTACAACAGGGTAAGCACTGCCACTGCACCACTTCTTTGTTTATGTATGGTGATGGCATGTCCTTTACTAGTATGCTCTATTGCTCTGTTATTGAAAGTTATCCAGGTGGGCTGAGATGAACAACAGCTGTATCATTCATCTTTCTCTTTTAATCTAGAATTAAAATTTGTAATTGGTATTCCTCCCTCATAATAAATCCAAATGTGATGGTTCTTTTTCCTCATTTTTTCTAAAGTTACGATCTTTAATTCAGTTGCATTTGTTTATATGTTAATAGTTATTTCTTGTATATTTTTCTAAAGTTACTTCACAAGGTCTCTTAATGAGTTACTTAAAAAATTTAAAAACAACTTTTTTTGCACAACAAGTGCCTATGTAAGCCCACAAATGTTAATAGGTGGGTATATGTAAGGTTGTATCCAAATTTATGGTGTATATGAGCAATACAAATCTTTATGATATATAAACTTCAAAGTTTAGTTTGAGTTGTATGAAACAATGTGACACATCTATCATTTTTGTGAACAATGTATACTTCAATTTTCGTAAAACCTTATGAAACTTTTATGTAAAGATTATACATCCATAAAATGATTCTATGACAATTTACAAAATTTTTGGAGAAGTTTTAGATATTATCATTACTAGCAAATATGCCCGTGCGTTGCAACGGGACTATATCTCTAGAACAATGTTCATCATTTTCAATCAAAAAACAAAAAGATAGATAAATAGGACGAAATTGACATAATACTTTTAAACATAGTGTTCTATGTCTAGCATTGCATAGTCTAAGAATATTAACCCGCAAGGAGAGATTTTGTTATAATGATATATATTTATGTACGTATTCATGCATGCGTGTTATCGAGCTGCACATGGATTTTTAATGGGTACCTGCATGCGTCCGTGTCCGTGCCTACATGATCTGGCTTCCTCTTTCAAAGCCAAGTCACAGTTTGGGGCGACGACAATAATGTCCATACGGCAATCGAAATATCATTTTAACCACTAACTTTTCAATAAAAAACGGTTTATAAGCGTAATTATATACATTCATTGTTTTATACTAAGTGCAAATTGATACAAAATTAGGTCTAAAATGTATATTAATAAGAATGACTCAAAACACTAAATTGGGTCTCGTTAAAGCGACCTAGTCAGATATAACTTACCAAATTTAAGATTGAATGGGCATACTTGTGCATCTACATG